>NJDC01002621.1:303144-337360 GCA_002245475.1 Calephelis virginiensis
ATGAAAAGGGTTATGAATGTGAAGGAAGCAAGACAGGTTTGTCAGGATCGTGAGGTCTGGCACTCGATACTCTCTGCCTACCCCGTAAGGGTCTTGGCGTGAAGATATGTGTGTATGTAAATTTTGAACGAATGGATAGATTTCATTGCTGATTTTTCGTTTGAAAGCTCACACGATCGAGGATCCTTATCTACAATTTTAATTTTACAATAAACTTAATTATAAACCCAAAAACTCTGAATTGTTGTTCTTCGAAATACGCACGAAAACAAATTTCCAAGCTACTTAAATTTCAAAGCAGAGACTTCGGGTCTCGGGTTCTTATCAATCTTATCTTATCAAAATATTTCTTTTGTTTGGATTTTATATCATAAAATATACCTAATGTAAGTGTATTATAAATTAATAACCCCCAATAACCAACATCGTATATGCTATCCTACGATTTACTATTTATGTAATTGAAACAGTAAAATTTTACCTAATGGTTATGTCAATCTTTAATTTTAATAACAAGATCCTCTATAGTCGTCAGAGTAGCTTTGCAGCTGGCGCTGACTCTTTTTGAACAGGTCCACATAGCCCTGGGTCCTTTACTCCTGTAAGACTTATTGTATCTGCAACCAAAGCTGTTAATAGTGTTGCTTACTGAGACTAGAATTCAAGTCTTATCAGAAACAACTGTGGAGTCTATAGGTGACTGTGTTTTCTCTCACCATCAGGTGAACCACTAGCTTGATCGCCATTTTATAACATAAGAAAAGTTACTTGAAAATAGTTAATACTAATAGTAAAATAATATAAACAATTACGATCACCCTCAGAGACATTGATTATCTTTTAATCAGTCATTAAGTCGCATTTCCTTAAACAAAATTGTACTTTTTAAAATTGTTCATTTAATTCATCATTAGATTCAATGTTAATTAACCTCTCTGAGTGCAGCGGTATGTCTCAAAGACTAATGGTTGTGACAATTATTGACTTTAAAGACAACATCTTCTATTGTTATTAGTGTAGCTTTACAACTGGCACTAACTTTCCTTGAACATGTCCAAATAGCCTTCGGACCTTTGCTCCTGCAATATTTGTTATACCTGTAGTTTCCCATAGTGATCACAGGTTTTCCACGACGAGACATTCCGTATACCACATCTGAAAGAAATTAGATCATTAGTCTTATGATAAGAGACTAAGACAAATTTTACTTTAATCTATATACATAAAAATGAGTTCCCATTTCGCGTGGTCATAGCATCACGCCTGAACGGGTGTACTAATTTTGTTAATTATTTTTGAAGTGAAAACTTCTTTAGCGGCGTTGCACACTTTTTATGGAATGGGTAAAAACTTCTAAACTCGCGTCAGATCGCCAGAACGTAAGATGAAGCACTGCGCTTGCGCGAATAAGGTGGCGCGAGATCTAAAATAAAACGTAGATTCATATATTCATAGTTCATTGCTGTTTTTGTATTGATTAGATATTTCGGAAGCGTATAAGATGCGCAATGGATAATACGCCGTTTTATACCTACCATTACATTCTCAAAAATAGCAGATGCGTATAATATCAACAGACATTGCTCTATTTGTTCCGTCTTGAAAATAAGCTTTATGTGTAAACGAGCAATGTTCGATGTAAAAATAATATGACGACACTCCTAGCCGTCACGTGGTCTTACTTTAGCGAGTTTTTGTCAAGCCAAACGCAGGTTGTTGATATGAAAATAATATTTGTGCATAAATGATAGTACTTTCATACTGATAATTGAAGCAATTCGTGCAAAATTATTCGCTAGCCATTCCAAATTATCAAAAATGCACAACGTTAATATTCAAGTTTTCACTTCTGTCGGCACTCCCGGAGTGCAACCCGTCTTTTTTGTTGGGTTAGTTATTATTAGGAGAAGATTCCAATTAAAATAAAAACCGGCAAAATTGCATGTAAAATGAGAAAAACAATGCTTTAATCCATACAAACTGTTAGTAACTGTTAATGTCTAGAGATACGAAGTATACCAACTATCTTTTCCTCCCAACCGAAACACGTCAACGACAAGCACTGACGTTATGGCGGCAGGCAGTGGTATCAATCTGGACGAGTCGGTACGAAACTATACCACCCAGTGAGATGTCACGGTATTATTGGCGGTAAGCCTATGCTCGCCTTATGCACACAATACACATAAAACAATTTTGTAATTGGACATTCACTTACCTGTTACATTTCAACGAATTTCTTCGGATTTATTATCCAACTAGCTATTTTTTTGTATAATATTGGAAGTGTTAGTGACGGTAAGCCAATGCTCGCCTTTTACGAGCTGTCTGGCAGGAAGGCAGATGGTCTATTCTGCGAAGGATCCCGGACAAACGGTGCTACTTTGTAGATTTTACGATCTTGGTGAATTAGCTATTCCGGCAAAGGCAATTTCAAGATTCTCAAAGGATGTAGAGGAAGCCAGGCACGTATGCAAGGATCATGATATTTGACACTCGATACTCTCTCCCTGTAAGGGCCTTGGCGTGAAGATATGTATGTCTGTTATGTATGTATGATGATAGATGTAATATCAGTTAGATCTTTATTGTTTCAACCAATCGTAGGACTCTTCAGTTTCCTAAATTTAGATCTCTTTTTGCATTGTTTTTTTTAACTTGGATTGACGTTGCCCTAATAAGTCGTTAATCGTCAAAGACAGTCAAGCAACGGGCAAGAGTAAAGCCTCTTTCAATTCAAGCTCACTTAGTGAAATTTGGCGGGTACGAGGAATTACGGAAATGAAATTGTACAAAATGCCTTCAAATTAATGTCACTATATATAAACACGACATCCAACGGTTACAAAAAAAAGCTAAGCTATTTCTCTTGATGGCGCCAAAACTCTTTTGCATCGTTATGACTTTGAGAGAGTGAAATAAAGCGCATTTATCAAATGGCTTGCAATTGCCCGCGACTTCATACATACGTTGAAGTGACTTCTGGTCAGTAATGGGAACGAAAGATATTCTAATAGTAAAAGGTAATGCACATGTTGATCCGGACTATAAGCTTCAACACAAAATTTGGTAAAAATCCATTTAGCAGTTTTTGCGGAAAAAGTGAAGAGACAAACAAAAAAAGCAAAAAAGTGGAGTGTCATAAGTTTGAAGAGTCTGTGTTTGTATGTCTGTAGAATTATAGTGATTTTTAATGGATGGACCGATTCTTTTGTTTGAAAGCTATTATGATCTAGATGGTTAGGTCTGTCTAAGGTTATTGAAAAGTTTTAATTTAAAGACTATATTATTACTGTTTTATAACATGTATAAGATAGTGACAATGCCAGATTTAAAGCCTGTGGTAAGATAGGCATTTCAGAACATCGTGGCGCAATTGAAGTGAAGAAAAAGAAGAAAATAAAAGCAAAAGAAAAGAAAGAAAGGAAACATTTATTAACACACACATTACAAAGAGAACTACAATGTGTGCTCAGCCTTAAATGATAGTAGTGTCGATGATGAACCAAATGCTAGTAGTAATATATTATGTATTACGATTATTAAATAAAACATAAAAGATCAACGATTTCATATTTTATTTATATTTTTTGATTACAGTTATTAATTATTTCTTCTTTTAACTGATTTCAACTTTTTTCACTTTTGTTAGCATACCATCTTTTAGACATCTCTCGGCTTTTTCTTCTGGTAATTATTTGTGGTTTGAGTGCCATATCATAAACAGAAACTACTTTTCCTTCCCTTTTCCTTTTTAAATAAGATTCTCTCATTTTCGCTTGCCAGATCGCATACTTTTTTGGATCTTTCCTTATATTTTCCATTCTGATACGTTCTGCAATTCTCTTCTTTTCTCTTTTTTCTTCCAGGGTAAGTTTTTTCCGTACCATTTGTTTGTTAACTACAATATTAACATGTGGTGTTAATACGACTGTGACATGTTGCAGACGTTATAATTGAAATGCTGTTTGTGTAGTGAGTGTACCGAGTTCACTCAGTAGAATAGACTATCTGCCTCTCTGATAGGCAGCTAGTAAGAGGCGAGCACTGGTTAAATATTCCAGCCGAAAAAATTGACATGACATGACGTTCCAGTCTGGAGTGTAGGATAGCCGGAAAACTAGGTGGTAGAGTTTCGCAGGGACTCGCCCGGATTTGTACCACTGCCTTACCTATTCCTGCCGCCATATCGTCATGACGTGTTCCGGTTTCGAAGGTAAGGTAGCCGGTAAACTTACTTTTGCTCGAAGCCTAACATGCTGACCTCAGGTTGGCAACGCACCATTACCATCTTTGGTGTCTCTAGGCGGCGTGAATTTCTTACCATCAATAAATCCATCTGCTTGTTTGCCTTCCTATAACATAAAAAAAAAACTTGCACAATAGGCCTAACATCCCGGTCACTAGACAGTGACGTACCTTTAACATCTATGGTGTCCATAGGCCACTATTACTATCAGGAGAACTGTGTGCTTGTTCCCTGACGTTTTACATAAAAAATGTGAAACTATTTTATATTATTTTTTACTAAACTGAATATTTTGGAAAACAAACTGAAGAGTTTCCTACCTTCATCATTTAAGTGGCACATCAATAGAAAGTATTTGGCTAAGCTTACGGTAAGTAGCAAAGTACGGCGACATCTTCGTCTGATATCTAGATAGTATTCTAACACCCGTATACAAGAAGCTTACTTGGCTAAGTAATGAAAAAACGCTGTTGGAAGTAAGACATTTAACTATGCGTCTCTTACGTCAAGCCATCCAATTCATGAACAATTCAATATCAGTTCTAAGTATTGTTCATGAATTGGATGGCTTGATGTAAGAAACACATAGCTAATTGTCGTACTTCACATAGCGTTTTTCCATTACTTAGCCAAGATAGCTTCTTGAATACGGGTGTTGGTGTCTTCGGCTACTCGTGGGTGCTCTGGTTGTGCCTGTGCCTCTCTTCCTCTTTTTTTTTTACTAATATGTTACAGATATTATTTTACCAATTATATATCTAACAAAACGATCAAAAAAGTTGCAAAGGTTATTTAAGATGAAATGATATAATATACGAGCATATTTATATTATGCATGCAGTATACAAATAACACATTTGTAATGGGACATTTAATTACCTGTTAAATTCTAACGAATTTCTTTGGATTTGTTACTAGTTTATTTATTGTCCGAACGCGAGACAGAGTAGTCGTCTTATTGACCAGTTGGCCGATCTGTACGCATACAGATTACAATTCTCGAAGAATATAACACACGACAGTTAAAATGTAGTCTATACTAATTTTATAATGAGGAAATGTTTGATTTTTTGTTTGTTTGCTTGAAATGAATAGGCTCCGAAACTATTGGACCGATTTCAAAAATTCTTTCACCATTAGAATGCTATATTATCCCTAAGTGACACAGACTTTGTTTTATCACAATGGGTTAAGCCGTAAACGCCAAATTACGCAGGCGAAGCTGCGAGAAACTGCTAGTTATTAAGAATCATACTAACACGTTCACATTAAGTAATTAAATAGCAGGGCGTGTTATTTCAGTTTAGACACAGTTTAAACTACCTCTACCTTTATGAATTTCATAGGTGTAAAAATTTAAAAATCCTGTTTTTTACTTGCAAACGCGTAGAAAGAATTTTAAATTAGTACATCCATGAAAATGCTATTTAAAAGACCAATTTTAGTAAAGTCAAAACACAATTTATAAAGTATTGTTATTTAATTAATACTTATTCTAATGTGATTTGTATATTAAGGCCTATACCGTGACGTCTTATAGCAATATTATTTAAATAATGCTGTAAAGTTTAAACTTTACTTTACTTTGATATACGATTTTTTGTAACGATCCAGAAAAAAGGTTGTAGGTTTTTGTAAATTATTATATTTATTTCATCGCCTTAGTAGTCTAGAGGTCCGGCACCGAACATTACATCTTGATGTGCCGCGTTCGATCAACGAGTCGGGCAAAAAAAAGAAACAAAACTTTTGTTTATTTCATTTTCTACAAAAACGTTGCCCGGCATTTTGGCAATAGGCTTGCCACTCGTGGTTGCTCTGGTTGTTCCTCTGCCTACGTCTTCGAGGATATGGGCGTGAAGATACTTTTTTTATTTGAAAGATTTACTTCAGTAGTGGTCCCATCGCTATCAAGTCTGGACCTGATGAAAGAATCCCAGGAAGCGAAACCAGGAAATAGTTAGTTTTGTGTACCTAGACTCATTGATATCGAAGACGGTTTCTTGCAGTTATACTGCGCTTAAATTGACATTGACATTTTATATTATTAAAAAAATTGCTTTAAAGCGACACGGTTAGACCTCTTATAAGTCTTCAATGTGTATGGGAGATGTTGGCTTTGATGATAGTGTCTTCTACTGTCATAAGTCTTGCTTTACATTTGGCGCTATCCTTTCTTGAGCAGACCCATATGGCTTTTAATCCTCTGCTTCTATGGTATTTGTTGTATCTATAGTCCCCCATAATTATAACAGGTTTGCCAAAGCGAGAAGTTCCATAAACCACATCTGTAAGAAATAAGATTAAAACCTTACATTCACGGTACATTTTTTTTTTATAAAACAAAAAAAATCTTCCTTGTTTTTTTTCGATTTCTTATTAAAAAAATTAATAATGTAGTTATAATAGCCCTGAAAATAAAAGCAATTTTCTTAAATTTATTTCTGTACAAGTTTAACAGTACAAGTGTTTCGTGAAAAATTTAGGTTTGATACCTTCAAGATACATTACAAGAATACAATATGTCAATGTTAATTTCATTGCTCGTAGTCGAAGGTCCAGATCCCATATAATATCGACTAATAATTATGGCCCTAATCCATATTTTGCATGCATAAAAATATGTACAAGAAAAACAAAAAATAAAAGAAAGTGACTGACAGAAATTGGATAGCTCTATATTACGTGGCCAAGATTTGACTAGATATAGAGATTCATACGTAAAGTAAAGTGGTACTATACTAAAGGTTTTTGTCAGCAATAATAAGTTTTCTGTGTTCAAATATATTTAATACTTTAAACGGTTCCTTTACAATTTCACAGTGTAAACGAAAAGATCAAAAAACGTACAAAAAAGAATACATCGTTATTTTCATACACTTAAAAATAACTACAAGTTATCATAAAACATTAAACTTACGAATAAAATGAGTTAAGCAAATTTGGACTAGATTTGTTTAAATACTTTTTCAGTTCAAAATATATAAAAAAGAAAACATACTTTCGATTAAGGGTGGATTTCACCATCGAATATAAATGTAAATAACGTTAAAAATGTTTAGTCAATTGTCAAGAGTGTCATTCATGTCAATTTTATTGTTAAAGAAATTTTGGTTATTTATTCAACTATTTAACGTTGTAAGTATATTACCAGGGGATGGAGATAAGAATATTATCAATTTGAAATTCGCAGCAGCTAATAAACGGAATCACAACTATTTGAACCCATATACAACTGAACTTGTGGGCAAAGTTGAAGGAAAAAGACCTAGGGGCCGATCTCCTACCCGTCGGACTGACATAATCAAGGAGCATACTGGGTTGCCAGTACCGCAGGCCCTCAGAACAGCCGAGAACAGAGAACGATGGAAACCGATTACCAAAATGGCGATGGAATCCTTTCAGAGTAGGCACGACCTCCAGCAATGAAGAATGCGACCAATAAGAAGAACACTGAACTTAGTTTTACTAAACTAGGTTTTCAATATGATTGGTGAAATCAACCCTTAAGGAGATTCCTGCCATTTCTTATCACTCCCAAGTCTTTTAATTAAGTCAGTATTATAAAAAGCTGTTTAGTCTTAACTAAACTAAGATACATTAAAGTCAAAATACTTAAAATCTAACCTCGATAAGATTAAAATAAGTATATGCTAAGAGTACATGAATACTTCTACTACTTTTACTAGCTGGTTAAAGTTTTGCAACTGATAATCGACGTAATACGTTGATTTACAAAGGTTGGTACGCTTTTCCTTATCCTGCTATCACAATGTCAGTGCTCGCCACTGTTGTGTTCTGGTTTGGATTATAGAATAGCAGTTAGGTATGAAAAAGGCATAACCCCTGGCTTTACACCTTACTGCAACGACCAAACGTGTTGCTCAGGTTCGATTCCTGGCGGGAGCAGGCATTTTTATGATGAACATTTAGATGTCTATATTTCTGGGACTGGTCTAAAGTTATTAATAATTTGCTACACTTAACAATTTTACAACACTACAATCTCGCGATATTATAAACTAACGGTATTGATAATATGAGTCACTTAAGTTAATGTTTCTGACTATTTGGGTATTCTCTTTTCAAAAACACCCCATTCTGGATCACGTACTTCGGTTGCGCGTGGTCATGAACCCTCATCGCCCGTATAATGGTGTAATACTCGTTTGTGAAAAACCGCGCTCTGCAAGTACCACCTTTCGTGCAACGCCACTTCTTTGTAGTTTGACTGCTTCGCTCGTTGTAAAATGTGTAACCATCGAGGATAGCAACTGGTTTCCCAGAGGCGTTTTCAAAATAACTGACTGAAACAAAGCAATAATGTATTAATTACCTTGATGATAAAACCTGTTTTATGTCACAAGATAGTGAACAAGCCCACTGGTTTTCTAATGATAAGAGATAACCGTGGCGTATAGACTGCAAACATGTAGATTGCAGTTATATGGCCAAGGTGTTAGACTGAATTGTACAAGGCTACCGGCTACCTCCGGGAAGAATATGACATTGTCATTATGATGGGAGGAAAAGGCAAGGGGATCCCTACCCGGACGAATTGCGGAACGGTATTCTGCCACAAGTGATTTTGTTGGTAATGACTTATTTAATGCTCGTTTATTACGAGATCCCTGGCAGAAAGGCAGATGGTCTATTCTACACAGGAGACCCGGTCTAATACGTTTAAGAAAAGGGACTTTGTCAGTAGTACCTGCTTATCAATAAATCAAAAGGGCTTAACCGTTTTTCGTCGAGCTTAAAATAATATAAAGATTGAAATATAAGCTACAGTTTAAAAAAAAATCAAAACCTCATAAAATACATATTTATTGCAGATAAGATATTTAGTGAGAGCAAAGTCGAAAACTTATTTATGATATTGGACGGCAAACAAGCAGACGGATTTCCTGATGATAATCCACGCTGCCTAGAGACACTAAAGGTGGTAACGGTGCATTACCAACCTGAGGCCGGGTGTTAAGCCTCGAGCAAAAGTAAATGTACCGGGTGCCTTATCTACCAAACCGGAACACGTCAACCGCAAGTGCTGACGTTATGGCGGCAGGAATAGATAAGGCGGTGGTGCCTATCCGGGCGAGTCGCTACGAAACTCTACCACCTAGTCAGATGTCACGGTGTTAGTGCCTATGCTGCCTAGGAGGAATGCAGATGGCCTATTCTGGAAGAGATTCCGTATCAACATGGGGAAAAAATCTGTTGCTACTTACCATTTCTGCTGCCAAAATGACTGTCATGTTCTGGTCCAGAGGGTAGGGTAGCTGGTAGACTTACACAATAGGCCTAACGTCCTTGCTACGGGACAGTGACGAACCAATAACGTCTATGCTGTCATCGCTGACCTCTCACATAAAAAAACGTAATGGACATTTAAGGAGTGATACAGGAAATAGTAATGTAGAGCGTTGATGTCTAATCTACTAAAACAAAGTTGGAGCTTTCTGTTTGTTGCAACGTACCAAGTGCTAAATACCATACATTCTATGCATTGGATACCTCTATTTTTAACCACTAATTGATTTCCGCGGCTTCGGTCATGTATTCAGGTTCTTGATTCACCCGCGAGAACCTATTAAGATATGTGAAAGTTACTAGCATAATTATATAATATCTGGATGGCCGAGCTTTGCTCGATTTTTTTTAAATGATTTCTAGCTAGATCGATTTATCGCCCCCGAAACCCCTTACATACTAAATTTCATGAAAATCGTTGGAGCCTATTCCGAGATTCCAATTATAGATATACAAGAATTGCTCATTTAAAGGTATAAGACAATAGCGTTAATATCGTAACTACATATTACGCTGCGCACGTACGCACACGCTCTCGCACACACGCACACACACACACGCACACGCACACGCACACGCACACGCACACGCACGCACACACACACACACACACACACTCGCACGCGCGCGGTTTAGCGCGAGCGCGCTCGTTTACAAACACACACGAAATACAGAACAACACTTTATTATATTATATTTGTCAGAAATTCCGAGGTGGTACTAATATTATAAATGGGAATGTAAATTGTTTGGTTAAACTTTCACATAATGAATCACATAATCATAATGAATCTTTGTAAACAATCTTGAAAGCATTAAAAGTACCATTTGATATTTTTTAATGCCTTAAATGCAAACGAAGCCACGAGTAAAGGTTAGTAACAGATAATAAACAGTCATTATAAATTAGAGTTATTTATTACACATTAAATCATGCCACAGACTTACATACTAAATTCATTTGATTTTGATACAATAATTAAAATGACTAGTTTATTTATACATTGGAATTGAGTCTTACCATCGAACACAAAACCTGATGGAACTGACCCGTACCATATTACACATTTTTAGTAGCTTTTAAAAAGAATAGTGGTGACCACCCGCGATTTATGAGAACACTTCTCCTCTACAATGTAGTTTTCACGTTGTGGCGAGTTGTCATTTTTAGGATTATTTAAAAAAAAAATTATATCACTCTAAAAAAATTACCAGTACTTTTATTTTCGGCACATACCAATAGCTACAAAACAAATATCACAAAGAAAAATCTTAAATAGAACGTGGAAATTAACCAAATGCTCCGCCTCCTGTAACCAAACGAGGTATTTGAAGACGAGAGTGAATGGGTTCAGTGTCACGTATTATGGGTATGTTTCCTAAAGGTACTAATCGTACATAACGATTGATCGCTTGCGACTAACACGCGTGGCTGTGCGACAACACTTGCACGATGAGACTCTTAAGGGTAGCGCAAACCTTTGACTGGGCGGAGCGTGTTGAGTCGGGTTGCATTGCATTGCAAAGCACACTCAGACTGGCCGGGCTGCATCCCATTGGCGGATTATCATGACTCTGTACTAAAGAGTAGAGTAAAAAAGAAGAGTGGCAACTCTAGTTTCACATCATCAAGTGTGGAAAGTGGCACTTCTGGTGGTTGTCGTACAAAGATTAATTGTTAAAATGTCATTTGCCCTCTATTCAAATAATTAATATGTTTTACTCTCCACTTTGATAACTGCTGTAGGAGATACCGATTCCCAATGTGAAACATCATCTACGATTCGCCCCGCTATAGGGTACAAAATATATGAAAGCGATCTGAGCGAATTATTGCGCTTCGATGTGCCTAGCTCCAACTCGTCCAAGTGTGCGCTATCCTTTAAAAGAAGATTTTCCCTACGACCGAGGAGCATTGTCATATATTTTCACTCAAACTTGCTTTTTAAAGGTAGCAGCTATTTTCATTTCAAAATAACTGTATACAGCCATTGCTATTTTTAAATATTTTATCATAGTTTACTGTTAGTTTTACCACAATTAAAGCAGTAACAGAAAGTCTATAAACCAAGAATTAATAATTTATTTGAGACAACAAAGACCCATTGACAACGGCCTTTTGAAATGGCCTAATGTAATAAATATAATATTGAAAACCGTTGCTAAATATTTTGAAACGACGAACAAGTTTCAATGAATTCAACAATTAACTATGATACTACTTATTTGTATTTAGAATTTTCCTACACTTGGGGAAAAATTTGTTCGTTATACTGCAAACATTGCTCTTGTTTACTTTTAAACAAAATCACAACAAGCAGACATTGACCGCCAAATATTTGAATAGTGCTGGTTCGAATTAAGTTACCCATGCCTTAAAGATGCTGTAAAAGTGAAACCCGTTTGCTTATTTTGTGCATCTAGAAAAACAAAATGTATTAAGTGAAACTGTTCCAGTGTATTCTTACATTAATAATTACAAATAATTTACGAACGACTTTCGATCACAGAGTCCGGGGCATGCCACGCACTGACTTAAATGCCATTTCAGACGCATGTAAACTAACGCTAGTTTTTGTACACACTATAATTACGTATAAATATGTATTATTACTATATCTTAATATATCGACTGTACAGATTCCATTGAGTTAAACTTATGAGACTAAAAGATATTGATAATATTATTCACTCATAATTGGAATGTTATTGCTCCCGCTTTTGACGTCCAATAATCATAACATTAATTACTAATATTAATTAATTATCTATTAACATAAGTGCACATCATAAAAGCAAAGGTTTAAGAAAATGCAATTTTTATTAATATCAAATTAAATTAAATTTCTTTAGAATTGAAAAAAAGTAAAATACATTAAATATTAATTTTATATATTCATTAAATAATGACTAGTCTAAGACACATTGAAAAAACATATTTCCTTTTTGTTGCCCTACCCGGGAATCGAAACCAGAACCTCGTGAAATTAAGTGTAACACTGATCTAATATACCACATAGGCGATATCCACTTGATACATTACAGAATATGGTTTTTAGAATTAAGGAATAAATCAGTTAGAAAAGAGGAAGATATCAAAAGAAGCATTTAAAAATTACATTCTCACTCGAATAAGATTTTAAAATCATTATAAAATAATTTCTTACTGGATCAAATACAAAACACTTTAAGAATTCAGCTTATAATACTTCTTATCTTGAATATAATATTCTGAAGGGTAGTGTTGGTGGTCGAAATGTTGTCGTATGATCTGCATCTCTTTGGTACAAATAAACCTCGACTTGCATGACTTTCCCCTGGTGCAACGCCACGCTAAGGTACTAGTGCTTATCTTCGCCAAATAATATGTATATCCGTTGATAAGAGCCACTTGTTTTCCCATTCTGTTGGTCACTAAAGTAACTGAAAAAACAATTACTTTTAGTTGCATCCTTTAACATACAATGGTTAATTTGAAAATAGGCAAACCATATTTTAATGTAACTGTTCTTACGCTGCTATTAGTAAACTCAGAAACTCTTTAACTAAAAAAAGATCCAGCTCAAAACTCTCACGAAAAATGTAACCACACCGAGTCAAAATGGCTAGCACTGTCAAAAAGGTATTAGATGCCATGTAGAGCCAAGCCTCTAACTCTACACGCTCTAAAGATAGCATCCAAAAATCAGAAAAATATTTTTTAAACGTAATACCGATAATTATAAAAAATATGACCAATTCTTCAAAACTTCAAACAAACTTCAACACTTCAGAACAAAAAAAAATAGCATTCAACAGTTTTTGTCTTTAACTTTATCTGATTTTTTATTTAAGAAAAAAGTGGCGAGTTTTAGTCGTGTTATGAAAATCCTATACTATCCTATTAATATAATAAATGCGTAAGATTTGTATGTTTGTTTGTTTGTTCCTCCTTCAAGCAAAAACAGCAGAACCGATTATCATTAGCAGCATTGGCACACACTTAGAGGGTAACTTGGATTAACACATAGGATTGTTTTTATCCCGAAAAAATGATCCAGTGGGACCATTAACCACGCGGGCAGAAGCTTGTTTTCTGTATAGAACAATCTACAAGAAGATTAATCCCACGGGGGTATGATAATATGGTAATACGCGTCGCCCTCTGATACAAAAATAAATAAGTTTGATAGTCTCCAAACCGCAGCATGCGAGCACTGATGTTGTAATAACATAAAAAGGTAATGCACACATCATCACAGATATCTGACACCTAAACATAACTACAAATTAATATTCACACTTTGCACTCCGCCTAGATAGTAAGGGACTTGACGTTAAGATATGTAGGCATCGCCATAGTATAGCGCAAAACTCAAAAAAAAATATTAAAAAAACTTTTTTTATTATTTTAATGTATGAAAATATTTGAAACAGTTACGCTCTTTATTAAAACATAAATGACTTTTACACTTTTCACACATTATTTTAGACTTCAGACCGCATTTGTATTTACATCTTTGTCGAGATTCCGTCCATTCGGGCCAATGATGATTATTGTTATATTTTTCATTTTCACTATTTTCTGGAACGTGAGAAAATTATATGAAAGATACCAAATCAGCTTCTGGTCACTTCAATTTCTAATTGGATTTCTTTCTTTAGATTGCAAAGTTGAATTTAGAATTCCTTAAGTTGGACTTCTAGATTTTTGAGTTTTGGTTTGATCAAATTTGTTCAAGCAGAAGAAGGGATATCTTTGAAAAAGTTATTTGTGATCTGCAAGCGATGAAAGGACGCAATAGTAAAAACACAGATGACAACAAAAAAACGTTCGGTAAATAAAGAATTTATTACAGTGTATTTCAATTAAAACAGATTTTTGTTTAAAAAAGAGTTTTATTACAATATATTTAAATTACTTATAGGTGTTGGAATTGGTCAGTGTTTTAAATACCTAGTCTCTTCTTTCTTTAAACAACATAAGAATTACACAATTGAACATTCAAAGTTTTTTAATTATTATTTTTTTAAATAAGTATTTTTTTTAACAAAAAATTGTAAATTCCAAGTTACCACATTATTTGTTGGAGGTAACTTAAAAACAGATTTTTATTAGCTAAATTTTAACAAAGATACCACCACGTATTAGGAATTTTGGTGGTGCATGGTCATGAATTAACCGAGAACGGACAATGGTCATCGCATTATCCACACTGAATCGTCCTTTACACGTTCGGCCCATGGTGCAACGCCATTCCGATGTCGATTTCGTCTTGCCATTGTTGTAGAAAGTGAAACCGTTGACGATGGCCAATAATTTACTATGACTATTTTTAACCCATTGAACTGATAATTCTAAAATTGAAATTTTCAATGAACCCCCATCATCAACTATATGTAATGTAGCTAAAAACTGTCTCAATTATGTCAGCTTTCAAACAAAAAAAACGGATCGAAGATGTATCGTTTCAAAAGTTATGATGCTGTGCATACGCACACACACCTCTCTTTATTGATTGAGAAATCGAAAGAAAAGGAAATTCGGAGAAATCGACTAACTTTACGGCTTTTTAGATGGAATGTGATTATGAAACGAATACAACAGTAAACGAATTCCCACTTATTTATTAATTAACTCTTAACATATAATCATATGACAAAAAATACTTTTAACATTACAAAAAGGAGCTTTGTGATAGCGGTTCTAAACGATTGTAAACACTGATTTGCATCCGTCTGGACTGTAGACTTAATCGCAATCTAATAAAATTCATTGTTGGAATGAGTATTTACTACCGTCTAGAACGTCTTTAAATGATGTAGTACTAAATCTCAGCATTTCAACAGAGTCGCTTTCTAATGTCTGTCCCTGTGTATGCTTAGATCTTAGATTCTAAGAACGGCAATTTCCTATCTTTATTATTCAAAGAAAATTTTAATCAAAGGTTTTTTTATGTGCATTATTTACAAAAAGAATAATTATTAGTAACTAACAATCTTTTTTTTAATTCAAATTGAATTTAGTAGATTCACAATTAGCACCAAAAAGGAGAATCTCTAAATATCTTCTGTACTTAAATTTTCATAACAACACCATCCCGAATAAAAAACTTCGGTGGTAGGTGATCATGAGTCAGATGCGCACGAACTATCGCCATATTATTGTCAGCACTAAACCGGCCCTTGCAAGTCCGACTCCTCGTACAAAGCCACAGAGACGTTTTCCTCGTGTACTTATTGTAGAAAGTAAAACCATTCACAATCGCCAGGACTTTGCCATTAACATTTCTAGCCCACAGGACTAAAAAAGGAAAAGTTTCTTAAAGTATCAGGTATTTACATAAAATGACGTATATACATGCATTATTTATGGGGTTTCCGAGTGATTTAGTACACGCTGGTATTGTCAAAACGTGAGTATGGCGATTTTTATTGCAAATAAAATAGAAATTGGCGACATTGGAAAGGAAAAGGAAAGTAGTCACATGTCTTAAATGTCTGTAAATTTTGATAATAATGAAATATTGAAAATCAAAAGTATAATTATATTTGTGACAACATAATAAATATAATAGTTATTAACATAATTATAATTGAAAAAATAACATTTTTTATATAACAAGTCATCTTCAGGCGTAATTAAACCTTCATAAATATACCATTGCGGATAATGAAATTTGGCGGTGGATGATCATGAATTAGATAAGCGCGAACGATCGCCAAATCATCGTTAGCACTAAACCGGCTTCTGCAAGTTCGGCTCCTGGTACATCGCCATAGCGACGTTTTCCTCTTGTACTTCTTGTAGAAGGTAAACCCATTCACAATTGCCAAAGCATTACCATTAATGTTTTTAACCCATCGGACTAAAAAGAAAAACAATCGTTAAAACATTTAGTTCTATCAATATTACAATATTACAATATAGTAGGTTAGGCTATATTCGTCAAGCTTCGGAAATCCGAATGCATTCTAAAATTATGTATCTATATAGAGCTGTTATTACATAATTAATCATTTCGCTTAAATTTAGATTAGGTCAGACAATTTAAAAATAAGAGTATATAGTGTAAAAAGTGTAAAGCCGAAGCGCATAATTTGAATAGTAGTACTGTACATGTGTGTTACAATCCTTGCAGATCTAGCTTTCTCGATTTTCTCTCTTGTCATACAAACAAGGCAGTTTTGGAGACTTTTAAAACCTTATGTATTAATTTAAGCAGGGATACTACTATAGTAACTACCAGTTAATAGGTCTAGTAGTTGTACGAAGCTTCAAAATGCATATAAGCTTTTTTTACTCGAGGCCTAACATCACGGCCTCAGGTTTGCAACTCACCATTACCCCCTTTGGTGTCTCAAGGCGGCGGGAATTTCTTACCATCAGGAAATCCGCCTGCTTGTTTAGCTTCCAATATTATACAAAATAAAAAAAGCTTGAAAATATTAGGTTATTATTTCCATCATGCTATATGCGTGGTATTGAGCCCGCAGCCGGAACGAGTACTCGCCGCCCGTATCCTCTGCCGATAGAGCTGTCGGCGGCGCGCAAACTTCGCACGAGCAACGCACCGCAAACACGAGCCATCTCACTACTCAACTACTTGCTAATTCAGATACCAGATGACGATCGACATATTTGCAAATAGTTTATTGTCATTTAAATATAGAGCAATAAAATATCGTAGTTACAACTGTTAATATTAAACTAAGATTATAATAAAAAGAATATTCAAGCTTGCAACGTCTTGAATTATTACCTATTATGTAGTTTGAATAAATAGACATTAAAAAAGTAGCAGTCGCCACCTATGGTCTAGCGGTCCAGTTGTTGGACTTGACTTCATGGGGTCACGGGTTCGATTCCCGGGTCGAACAACAAAAAAGTAAATGTGGATTTTCCAATTTTCTAATAAGAAGGATATTGCTCGGGATTGGATATGTACCCGGTTGGCCATTGGCTTGCCACCTATCATATTGTAGGACTTAGTATTTTCGCCTAGTCGTGGGGTTACCTCTGCCTATCTCTGTAGGAACATAGGCATGAAGATACTTAAAAATAACAAACAGGGGCTAGCCAAGACAAGAAATAATATATGCAATAGATTCTAAAATGTATCGCAAATTAATGCAAAATAAAACAATTTTATCAATAGTTAAAATACATAGGTAGTTTATTTTATTACCTACTGTTATTAAGAAGTTTTCCTAATTCTCTTTAAGACCAGTTTATAATATTTAAAATTAGATCTTCATAAACACACCACCACGAATGACGAAATTTGGTGGTGGATGATCATGATTGAGATGAGCTCGCACTATTACGGAGTCATTGTCAGCACTAAACCGGCCCTTGCAAGTCCCGCTCTTCGTACAAAGCCACAGAGATGTTTTCCCCTTGTACTTATTAAAGAAGGTATAGCCGTCCACAATCGCCAAGACTTTGCCATTCATATTTTTAACCCATTTGACTAAAACATAAGGTTCTATTCACAGCAATCCTTGAATTATTAAATTATCGATAAAATAAATAAACAAGTGATTGAAGAATATGATGACACGCTTCCACCATGTCCACTACGACAATTAAATACTCGTAGTTAAGCTATTTCAGTTCTTAAGAACAAGAACAAAGTCGTTTTATAGCAAAACTAAATCTCATAAAACATTTTTATTTTGTTTTCAAACAGAGATCAGAGACGTTACTGGGCAGTATGAAATTCTCAAATTGTAATAATAAAATACTTAAAAACCAAAAGCTTAATAAATACACATAATTATAAAAAACGTAATAATAATATATTAAAATATAATTGCAATAGTCTATACGATTTTAACAAAAAATATAATTTGTCACAAGCTGTTATTTGTAAGGGCTGTTTGCAGCAGTAGATTTGAGAAGTACTTTTCAAGACGTAAGAATCAAATAAGCCCAAACAAATGGTAATATTAGAAATTTTAGGAGTTCCAAAGCCACTTTTCGATTCCATCATCAGGTTAGCTTCATGTCAAAACAATTTTGCATTGTTATTCTATCAATAATGCAAAGTTTTTGTTCAATCGCAAAGAGAATCAAATCCAATTTGCAAAATTCCATTACAGAGTCCTTACCATGAGTTTACGGCTTGTCAAGTTTACTACACTCGTTACCGTCACTGAAAATTATTTGTATAAATACTTTGAACAGCGCCTCTGTTGATAACTAAGAGAAACACATTTTTAGATCAAAAGTGGCATAGATTACGACACGTAACTTACCGAATCGTAATCTATTCCCACTCATGGTAAAGGCTGAGTCATCGGGATAGGTGAAAATAAATAAAAGCCTGTAATAAACGTTGATTGACTTAATAAGCAAAAATCTCTTATTACTGTGTTACACTATCCACTGAAATATCCAGCCAAATCAAAGCAATCGCAGCACAGGCGTACAAGGGACTATTATAGTAAATAGCGCTATTTCGGCGCAGTCATCTGGACCTCAATCTAAATGTTCTTTTTCTTTAGCTGAAATTAAATCTTCATAAAAATACCTCCACGAATCAGAAAGCTCGGTGGTGGATGATCATGAACTAGATTAGCACGAACTATCGCCATGTCATTGTCGGCACTAAACCGGCCCTTGCAAGACCGGCCCTTTGTACATCGCCATAGAGACGTTGTTTTCGTGTTGCAGTTATTGTAAAAAGTAAAACCATTTATAATCGCCAATACTTTTCCATTAGTATTTTTTACCCATTGGACTAAAACAAAAAACAAGTAACGTACCTAACAATATATATTATAAAATTTTGACAAATAAGTCACTAAGGGCCACTTACACATTCCCGGGTTACTTTTAATATTGAGTTAACTGTCGAATAGAAGGTGATTTAACCCTATTTAGACGCGGATTCAGCGTTAAATACGTAACCCAGGACCGTGGAAGTGGCCCTTACATTAAAAGCTTAATACTAATAACAATAAGTGTCAATAAAATATTTTGTAATGGATGGTTAATGGACATCAAAAAAAAGGAAGAGGTTTTAAGTTCAACGGATGTTGAATTACTTATTTTAATATATTACCCCTGATACAAATAAAACATACTAAAATAATTTAATTACAAAAAAAAACGCTTCATAGAAAAAATGGTGGTACCAGTACGAGGCAGCACTCTACTACTAATTATGACTGGAAAAACCTAGTGATGTCGTCGCTTTCTAGTGTAAATCAAGTTTTGATTTACTCCAGCAAGCGACGACGTCATCACATCCCAATGCCGACATAAGTGTTTTGCATCGTGATCCGAGAAGTAAGTATACAATGACTTGAAGCAAACAAGGTATAGCTAAAAAAAAGTCAAAATATTTAAGAACATTAAATTTTTATATAAACACCATCTCGTATAACGTATAAAGGTGGTATGTGATTATGACAAAGATAGCTACGCACTATTTCCATGTCATTATTGAAAAAGAATCTCGCCTTACAAACTTGTCCCTTTGTGCAACGCCACTCTTCAGATGATTTCGTTTTTTTGTGATTGTAGAACGAAAAACTATTTAACATTGCCATGGGTTTGCCTTTGTTATTTTTCACCCATAAGACTAAAACGAGAAAAAGTTTATAAGGAATAAAATTTCAACGCAGAACATTTTTATCAAAGTGGTGACACAGTAGTTCATATTCATCGACGGCGTGTTTATTTAAAGATTTGCCAATGCAAATTACAAAACCTATCTTGAAAATCTTATACCTTTAAACGTGCAATTCTTGTTTTTCTTTCTTCTTCAATTTATATAATTGAAATCTCTGAATCGGCTCCAACGATTTTCATGAAATTTATTATGTAGGGGGTTTCGGGGGTGATAAATCGATCTAGCTAGGAATTATTTTTAGAAAATGTCATTTTATTCGTGTTTAAACTAAAAATTTTATTCGTGTTTAAACTGAAAAATATGAATCTTCCTGACATATATTGGCGAATAATAATACTATTTTTTGTGAGCAATAAAGTTGTTCCAGCAGATGGCGTTGTCAAGTGACACAGGTACTAAATGTTAATTGTACACGTAAGAACTAAAACTAAAATATCATTAGTGGTTTGAACCTGTAACATAATCGTCCAGAGACGTTGGGATTTAAAACCAAAATAAACCAGTCAGAAAGATAATAGAAATACTTGCACATTATTACGCTGGATGTACCCCAGCCTCCATTAAAACTTTCAATGACGAATCTGAAGAAGCATCCTCATGAGATTTACTGTACCAAATAAGAATGATTCTTTACATTCACATTGCAGTTGTTGTCCACATTACTCTTTATTGCAAACAAAAAGATACTAAAGACCAGCTGAGAAATTTATAATCATTAAAAATGTCAATTTTTAGTAGTGATTTCAAAACGCAGGCGAAACCTAACTGCTGCTGCTGCTGCATAACTGCTGTCAATAAATAAAAACAAAAATAGTAATTATAAAAAATTTAAAATCAAAACAGTTGATTTAAATTTTCATGTAGATACCGTGTCGAATCACATAACAAGGGGGTTCATGGCCATGACAAAGATAGTAGCGGGTAATTCTCATATCAGTGTCGAGGAAAAATCGTGCTTTACAAGCCCTTCCCTTTGTACAGCGCCATTCTTCAGATGTTCTCGTCTTATTGTGGTTGTAGAAAGAGAAACCATTTAAAACTGCCATGGGTTTTCCACTCTTATTTTTTAACCATTGTACTAAAATCAATAGCAAATGTAATTTATTTAATGTAATTGTATGTTAACATTACAAATCTAGCTTATTTATTCAAGATTTATGTTTGATTAACTTCAAATGCTCTGCGTTATGAAGCATACGAAATCTGTTCTAAATAAATATTTATTAAATTAAGAAAACTGAGTTTAATCAAATATGTGTGGAGATAGTAAAAACGAAATATTTGAAACAATAAAATAAATTTCGCTTTAATTATTTCTTAGTAATTTTTTGGTCAATCGTGTATGATTTTTTGAATGATTATGTAAGCCACAGATGTGTTGAAGCTGGAATCCTCAAAGAGGGTCAGGTGTTATGGTTTAATTAACATAAAATATAGGAATTCCGGTTAAAAATATTAAATTAAATGAAATTATATACATGTATATGCATTTATTTACAAAATAAGGAATGTATGCTTCTTAATTTATTGATCGGTTTTAATTATTTATTTTCCTCAAATGCCAAAGGATAGTTTTACATTAAGGAAACTATTTTTCTACATCTAGCTAAGGACATAGCAATTAAATTGTTAATTACTAAGAGTCTGCATGATGATTTCTCTACTAAAGTATCTAAATTATTAAATACGTTGTATAAATAAGTGAAGAGCAATCAAATTTTCAATTTCATTCATGTGTTCTTTTATGGCGAAGTAAACTTTCAGTACGGGCGAATGTTTTCCCACAAACATCACAGTATTTTCGTTTACCTTTATGTGTCTCCGCCATATGGCGACTTAAACCACTATTGTGTTTATAGGTAGAATTGCAGATTTTACAAACGAATGGTCGTATTGTATAGTGAGTATTAATAATATGAATATCTAAAAGATCCTTACCACTAAATGAATCATCACAAATATTGCAACAGAATTCTTTTTTGTAATGAACTTTAATATGACGTATGTAATGGTCATAATCTGTGAAAGTTTCTTTACAAATATTACATATGTTTACATGTTTGTTGTTTTGTGTAAGTTTGATATGATCACAAGTGCTTTCTTTATTTGGATAGCCTTTACAACATAAATTACAAATAAATGTTTTTTCTATGTCAGTACAATGATCAGAGGCATGTATTAACAAATGATTTTTAAGATCGTTTTTGTTATTAGTAGCATATTGGCACACACTACAATCCAGATTAGGTCTTCTTCTTGTGTCGGAATCATAGTCAACATAATTTGTTAATTTTTTTCTATGGCGTTCACTTTGTAAATGACCTGCAAATATTTCTTCCGAAATCGAGTTTTCGTTATCACTATTTTTTTCCATATTTAAATTAAAGTAAGCTTTCTCATCCACCACAACTTCAATTAGCTCTGACTTTATTAGTGCAAAGTTGGGTTTACTGGTGTCATTGACATCCTTTACATTTTCTTTTCTGCATCTTTTTAAAGCTGAAATCAATAAATAAAAGGTAATGAGGCTACTTGTACAATAAGTATTTCATTTAAAATGTATACGTACGATGGACTCTTACTATATTAAGAAATATACTCGTTATTACTTCAGCTTCATATGAAATGGATCAAAAATAGGTTCACTATTTAAAGCTTATAATCTCATGTTTTATAAGTTTTTGTGTAACGATTAAATATATTAAATTATTTTAAGCAAATTATAAGATATATACTGTCCATATTTAGTTAGCTAATAATTGAACTTCTAATATTGACACTTTCTGATGTATTATTTTATCTAAATAGTAATACGAGTACTATCGTGGAATACTTAATATGATTAATTCAAAAGTCTGTCTTTCTGTCTGTTAAGCTTTCAGTGCGAAGTCAATTTCAACTAAATTTGATATGCAACATATAGTTAAAAACCTGAATTTAACCATAGACACATTTAAAAAAAAACTAAAGACAATATTTGAAACTAACCGAAGATGACTTAGTAATAAAAGCATAAAGTAGATGTTCTGCGGTGACAAAGTTACAGATAAACAGTAGACTGTCATTAGTTGAAGTATATTAAACGTCCACGCAAAAGACGCTGAGCAAAAACTGTCAGAGTTACAGCTATGGAATTTGGTGGGTAGGATCAATTTATTGAGTAGACATCCACTAAGGGCGGAATTTAGGAAATACTTTCCCTAAAGGGGTGAAACATGTGTTGAAAGTTTCTATGGAAAACTGTCATTTTCTAAGTTAGAAACATGAAAGTTTATTTCTGGGCTACTTATTAAAAGTGAGTGGGTATGTATTTAAGCGTTTCTGGAAAATTCTGCCCCTAAAGGGGTGAAATAGGGATTGAAAGTTTGTATGAAATTCCTTATTAATGGGTTATAATCAGTAAATGTATTAACTGTCACGCGAGCAAAGCTGCGAGTAACAGCTAATTTATGATATTAATTAAAGGACGACGGGACTTTTTGTTTGAAAGCTGAAGTTATCGCGATGGTTTAACGTATATTACAATAGGTTTTGTCTTACTTATACTCACTAATATTTTATTAGTTAATAATATGTATTAATATCGTCATTATAATATTCAGTAGCTACCTAGCAAAGTGTGTAACTCTAAATTTGTAGTTTAACACTATCTATTGCCCGCGACTTCGCACACTTGTTGAAAATATTTTTGTGGTTACTAATGAGAACAAAATATTTTCCCGCAAAAACATGTTTCTTATATGTTTACCCGGATTAAAGGCTACCTCCATGTGGTGAAAATTCGGTAAATATGAAAAAAGTAAACAGACAAACCGACAAAAAAATAATAACCTTGGATTTGGTTTTCCCAATTGCGTCATATATAGGATACTTCTGTATCCTTACAGGGTACTTCTATATTCTTTTACAATACGTAGATATCTTTGTTTTTGTATAAAAAATATTTCATGTACAGAATGATAACTGTTTTATTATATGTATAGATTTTAAATGTCTTCTGTATTCATTACATAGCGAATACAACACTATGAAATTCGTTATAGCATTTGTTTAAACACAAATGTATTCTACATTTTAAACATTTTACTTTACTTTTCTTCTTGCAACCCTCATTTTGACATATTTTCTGTATATTTAATGTTACTGGGGCGTGGTCCTTAAGTCTTGGAGGGCTTGTTGGAAAAAACAATTTTTGAATGCGAGCTTCTTTTACTCGTTCTCTTCTAATCTTCTTCTTTTGCAATGCCTTATCTTTACTATCTTTTCCATCTCTTGCCGCAATTAGTTGGATGACCTTCATCTCGTCTAAAAAGCCAAAAATGGTTAATTTAAATACATACCGTTTTTTTTTATTTGAGAGGTCAGCGAGTGTCTATTACCATCGGAAGCCCGTGTGCTTGTTCACTATACTGTTACATAAAAAAGTAAGCATATAATTTGCTTACTTTGAGGTTAGACTAATTTGTGTAACCAGTACTAAATGTACAGTACTACTATTTAAATTATGCACTTCGGCTTAACACTTTTTACACTTTATACTTTTATTTTTAAATTGGCTGACCTAATCTAAATTTAAGCGAAATTATTAATTATGTGTAATAACAACGCTATGTAGATATCTTTAAAATACATTCGGATTTCCGCAGAGTAACGAATATAGCCGAAGCGCATAATTTAAATAGTAGTACTGTACGTAAGTTAGATAACTCAACATTTTAATCATTCCATTATTTCACTAATGATGTAAACAATGCTGTGCCAGCAAAAATCTAAAATTAAACAACAATCTACACTCAAATTTATAATTTCGAATGATTTCAAAACGAAAAATTATTTTAACTTAAGTTACTTTTCTTCATAACGTTGAATCAATGTTTAAATTCTCTCTGGACCAGGTAACTTATACAAAATTCCATCTTGAACGAAAAGCTGCGGCGGGTCGTGGCCATGGAAGTCGTTCGAATAAACGACATTGTTAGTTCCTCTATGAGTAACAATTCGGGCCTTACAACCTCTCCCTTTGGTACACCGGTAACTACATGACCCAGACTTGTAGTATGTATATCCTCGATATACGGCCTTTAGTTTTCCTTTTGAATTTACTATGACTTGCACTGAAAATTTTAATACTCAATTAAAAGAAATGTACCGATAAATAATTTAGGCGCAATTAAACAGCGAAAACCCAACTTAACCCCATGCTGTGATTACATCACCATCCATCGGTTCATCAATTATAGGGAAAGCGATTAACTTATACACAAACCTCTTTAATTTAAAAGTTGATTAAAAATACTTTGATAGAGATAAAGAAATAATCCGAAGACGTATCATATATTTGTTTTATTTTGAAAATCTTCAGGGAACAAAATATTATGTATGAAAGCGTCCAAAGCATGGACGTTCAACGCACAGCGTTTTGAAACAAAGTTTGCAACGCCAACGGACGCGGCTGTGGCAAATAACACAGCGCAATGGTTTTTTAAGACGTTCTGGATTGTGTGTGTACATATATATATATACTTATCACATTGTGGGCAAAGTATATCTCGCTTTGGGTGTTCTAATTTTACCTCTGCCTACCTCTTAGGGGATACGGGTGTTATGCATTTTTTGTTTCGATTTTCGAAGGCAATCAAGCAAACGGATTTTTTGATAGTAAGGAATTCACGCCGCCTAGAGACACCACAGGTGGCTAATCCGGGTAAGTCGCTTCGAAACTATACCACCTAATCATATGTTCCTGTATTAGTGACGATAAACCTATCCTCGCATTTTACGAACCAACACGGAGGATACTTTATTTTGTTCAAATATATATTTTATAAGGAAGCTACAAGCACAAAAACATGCAGAACCAATTAAATAAATAGAAATGTCAACATTTTTAATTTTCGTTACTTTCAACTTTTATTACATTGCTTAACACCCCCTTATTTCATGACTAGGGACGTTTCATTACATTTTGTGTTAGTTTGCATAAATCTTAATTAAACAAATTGATGTAACTCCAAAAAGGGCGTTAGCAAATGATAGACGAAATACAAATGTAGTCTACTAAAGATATTAAATAAACTGGGTCAAAATAGAGATAGCTTCATCAGCTTTTCACCGTATTGGTCCGTGTCTTTTGTGGAGAATAAATCATCTGCCTTCTTGTCCGGCTACTGGTAAGAGGTTAGCAAGGGTTAAAATAGTCATTACCAACAAGACCGCTAGTGGTTGAGGGTTGTGCTGCAACTCGTCAGGATTCACAGCCTGAGCTATTCATACCCCCAAATACAGTGAATTCCGGTCCGAAGGATAGGGTAACTTGTAAGGTTACACAATAATTGACTTAACGCCTACAACATTTATGGAGTCTCTAGGCCATGGTTATATCTTACCATCAGCAGAACTTCATCGCTTTCTTATAACATAAAAAAATCTACATTCATCTGTCCCTGCAGACAGTCTTGATCGAAACTTGATCATCGAAATCAAGGTTCAGAGATGATAGGTGGCTTTAAGCGTGTACCCTTACCTCTTGGCAAACCATTATACAAAAACAGAAATGATCACTTTGCTATTTTCATATTACAAAACCCTTGAAGGAACTTGGATCAAAGTTTAAAAAGTCAGATCACGAGTACGAATATACTTACATCTGAAACCATAAACAGCTGCAGCCAAGAAACCAGATGAAGAAGGTTTTGAACCCAAGTTAATGACTATATAGAGGAAGATAAGAAGCAAACACTTATGAGGTAGATTAACGGAAATGTATTTTACGATTCATGCCGAATACCTGAGGGCACGGCAATATAACAATTTTCAGCAGGTAGAAGATTGGTACCTGCTGCAAAACGTGTCTTGTTGTTTTCCGTGATGGATTACCTTAGAAATAATATACAGCGAAAGGATTCTTTTATGGTATTGGAAGGCAAACAAGCAGACGGTTTTGCTGATGGTGAGAAATTCACACCAAAGGTGGTAATGGTGCGTTGCCAACCCGAGACCGGGATGTTAGACCTCGAGCAAAAGCAAGTTTAACGGTTACCTTCTCCTCCGAACCGGAACACGTCAACGGCAAGCACTGACGTTGTGGCGGCAGGAATAAGTAAGGCGGTGTAACTAATCTGGGCGAGTCGCTACGAAACTCTACCACCTATTCAGATGTCACGGTGGTAGTGACAGTAAGCCTATGTTTGCCTTTTACAAGTTGCCTGGCAGGAAATCAGATGGTCTATTCTGCAAAGGAGCCCGTAAGAGCACGGTGATGCTTTGTGGTTGTCATATAAGTACTTAACTGATCTTCTACAGCTTCAAGTGTAGAAACACCTGTAGCGTATTATTTACGAAGGTGCTATATATTATTCATTAAACATTACCCTTTCCCTTTTACGCCCTTTCCTTTTTTTTAATTACCCTTTACATCTCATACGAGATCAGAAAGGAAATGATCATACTATTGATTAGATGTAACATTTATTCACTAAGTATCGTTAATAAGTACAAACCTCATATCACATTCTACGATAACACCAAACTTTACTACCGAACATTATACATCATATTACTTTATCTGAAAATTCTTTAAAAATATACTTTATTACAAATACTTATAGAACTTACACTTTAATGTTAACATTTATTTTGTTTACATATACCTTAAATACACATGGCTAATATTTTTGTAACATTCATACGGCCGCACTCAGAAAAGTCAATGAATTTTAGTAATC
This sequence comes from Calephelis virginiensis, assembly GCA_002245475.1. Classification (NCBI taxonomy): domain Eukaryota; kingdom Metazoa; phylum Arthropoda; class Insecta; order Lepidoptera; family Riodinidae; genus Calephelis; species Calephelis virginiensis. Next base: position 331,050 of record NJDC01002621.1, read on the forward strand.
CGTCATAAACGGCCGCATTCTGAGACATCAATTAATATTTAATCTGTCATTAATGGCCTTACTGAGTAAGGGCATTAATGAAACGCCAATTACCATTTAATATATAAGTAGAAAACAACATTCCTGACTGATTCATTCCTGATTCATCATCGCCTATTAAAAACTGTTCGAGTTATGGCCACGAAATATGGTCGTTTTATTATAAAGACACCCACTAAAGACGAAATTTTAGAAATTCTACCTCTAAGGGCATGAATTTTTTAAGTTAGAAACATAAAACTTTAATTTTAGGCTACATATTAAAAATGACTAGATACGCATTTTGGTGTTCCTGGAAATTCTACCCCTAAGTTGGTGAAATAGGGGTTAAAAAATTGTATGAAAGTCCTTAGGGCTATTGATTAAAAATAAACGAGAACGTTTAGAAAAGGAATAAATTATTAATACAGTTTTTAATTCAACTCCAGTTCACTAAATATATTAACTGCCACGCGGGCAAAGCCGCGGGTAACAATCATATCATAAAGTCAAATTTCTGTTTGGATAATATCGACTTAAAGACTCATTAAAAGATAATTGAAGTCTCTGAGTATGACCGTTAGTCATAATTTCATATAGAAAACGTTGATTTGATTGATCAATTAAAGTTAATTGACATTAATAAATGTGGCCATTAATGTTACATTTACAAATTACTTTTCAATTATTCTTCTTCTCTCGTCCATCCATTAGAACTTCACAGAAATCCTCAAGATAAAGATATTCAGGGTCTTGTTCATGAAGACCCTCAAGCGTTCCTCATACTTTGTGTATCACACCATTCCTTATAATAAACTGTGGAGCTGCATGGTCATGTGTAAATGTTCCTCTGATGACTTTCAGGTTGTCTATGTCAGTACTGAAACGAGCTCTACACGGGGCTCCTTTAGTACAACGCCAGCACATGGTAAGAGTGCTTCTTGACGAGCAGTAAAAAGTATACCCTTCTAGAATCGCGATCGGCTTTCCTATTGGATTGGTTACCCATTTCACTGTAACAAAAAACATGTAGTAAATATCTTATTCATTTAGCAAAATAATACTATTAAGGTTGTGAATGTACCTAGGAATAATAAATACCAGAGAATGATCACAACTCTGGTGTTTGATATCATTGTGATATTTTTTAGTCCTTTGTACAGTACTCTATAAAAATAAAAAAGTATTCATGCACATGTGGCATAAATAAAAGACAAAAAGTTTGATAACGAGATAAAAGATAGTCACAGTTTTTCCTAATTAATTTCGCGTAGCGTGAAATTAATAATTTTAGTGGCATTTTGTTCATTTAAAGTAAACAAGTGTTGTAATCATAAAAAAATGACAGTACTCGTGTATTTTTTCGAGTTTGGGTAAGGATGCCCAAGAACCTGACATGACTTGCTATTACGACTTATGACTAATTTTGAACAAGTGAAGCCGATTTTGATTTAATTGAACGACAACGACAAAATTATAAATAAGTTTAATAACATTTCTTCAGTAATACTTTTAAACAATCTTAACGATAACCATATTTTATAAAGATATTGTTTTACAAAAACAAACATGAGTGATTGTCACATTTTTTTACTATATTAAATAGTCGTATTTTAAATATTTTTCAAATTATCTGAGGGCCGTAGCTTGTTAAATAAATATATAATTTAATATTTTTTTATAAATTTTCACCACCGTATAATTTTATAAAAAAAAACATCCTTTTGGTCTGTATGTTTGTCTACAAACTTTTTAAGCACCGCAACTTGTTTTCTACCGTTACCTATTATTTTATAAAAGAAAATGTTACTGCGTTTGTGTATTCGTGTGTTTGTCACTGAACTCCTCCTAGACGACTGGACCGATTTTGATGAATTTTTTTGTGTGTATTCAAGGGGATTCGAGAATGGTTTAGATTCACAATTTGGTCTCCTAAAAAATATTTTCTTAATTATTTTTTAATAATAAGTAATTGTTGATTTTGGAATGTTTCACATTGGATCCGACAGACTGCGCTACTATCGAAGTATTAGTGTCAAGCGACACGAAGATTGCTGGGTCAGCTAGTAAAATATATATCACTGGACAAGTTACACAAATTGAATTTAACCAAATTATATGCTTGTAATAAGGATGTCAGTCTACAGTATTTATACATAGAAATACTTTAACTGATACGAATAAATTTCTTTAACACCCAGACCCGGAAATCCAAATGTAAATATAATTTATAACAAATTCCAACCACACTGATATTTAAAAAAAAAATGATATCCTTACTATCAACTATCATTTAACTTCGATTTAAAATATAAATTTAGAAAAATAACACTTTTATACTGATTCATAGATGTCAGGCAGAACGAAGTTCGAAAGATCGGTTGGTTCTCAATAAAACTCCATTATGTATAACAAAAACAGGTGCTGCATGATCGTGAACCAGTTGGGTCTTCACTAGTCGGTAGGAGCAGATCGGCTGGTTCTCAATAAAACTCCATTATGTATAACAAAAGCAGGTGCTGCATGATCGTGAACCAATTGGGTCTTCACTAGTCGGTTGGAGCTGTCTGCCGTGAACCGTCCTTTGCACGTACCTCCTCGTGTACAACGCCATACCGTGGTCCATCTGTTTTTCCCATCATTGTAGAAAGTAAAACCATTAATTAGAGCTCGTACTTTGCCTGCTGCTGTCTTCACCCACGTAACTACAACAGAAATGAAGTAGGAACACAAATAACAAACTAACTATTTTCAAAAATACTATAAATACGAAAGTCTATTTGTCTGTTACATTTTCACGACTAAACCGTTGGAGCGATTCGAATGAAATTTGATATGCATACAGTTAAAGAGCCGATATAGCGAACATTGGCTATATTTTTTTAAATCTACCTTCAGAAGCTGTAATGGGGGACAAAAATTTACGTTGACGAAGTCGCGGGGAAACTGCTAGCTAGTATAGTATGTTTAAAAACAAGTGAAAAACGGCCAGTGCTCAACAGTGCTCATCAACATTTCTTAAATCGCTTAAAAAACGATTTTTTATTTGGACATTTAAGGTTTGACTTCATAAATAATAATAAATAAATAGCCCTGGACAAGTTACACAAATTGAATCTAACCCCAAAGTAAGCAAATTATATGCTTAAGTTATGAGTGTTAGTCATCGATTCCAGTACATAGAAATACTTAAATATACCAGAATAAATTTTAATAAATACCCAGACCAGAAAATGCAGACATCTAAATGTTCATCACACAAATGCGTGCCCATGTCGGAAGTCGAACGCAAAATCAAATGTAATTTAAAATACAGTAATACTGCTAATTAGCATTAAAACATGTTCTGTATACGACCCATTTCCTGATGTACTCACAAATTACGAAACCTGGATAACTATTAAACTTACAAACGTAAAATAACTTGCCAACCCGGCGAACTTCGCATTGCTTGACATTAACAGATATGTACGACCAGAAACCAGGTACGGTGCTAGTAGTAAGTACGAGTACTAGTAGGAGCGCTATTCAAAGTTTTAATTCAAATAATTTACGAAGACGCTTGCGAGTTCAACACCGTGGACTTAAAGTAATGGCACAGGTCACTGTAATTTAAAACAGAAAGTTTATTTTTAGTTTGTATCCATATATTACTTTTGATAAGCTTATTACCGATTTATTTATAATTTCGAAATTATCGACGTGTTTATACACTCATTTAGGTATTTCAATATAAGGCCTAATGACTTAAGAAAATGGAAACCTCTTTCATCAAGTAACAAAAACATGAGACAAAGGGTATAACACGACTCTTTACGACAAATTTCTCCACCAATATAAGCATATAATTTGACTAGTGATATGAGTGTTAGTAGACTATAGAGATACATATACAATCAGTAATCATCTAATCCCAGAAATATACACGAAGCGTGATCACATAAATGCTTGCAACTGTAAGAAAATGCTTATTCTAGTCGATATTCCAAAGGTTCAAGATTGGAAGGACCATTACGCACAGACAACACGTATATACAAAAAATATTTAAGGATTTACCGACATTTTAAGGCACGGCAACGGACAAGTCGCTGTCTTATTAAATACAGACGGCCACGTGTTTACCCCGTGTTGGTCCGTTCTTCTTTGCAGAATAGAACATCTGCCTTCCTACCAGGCAGCTTGTAAAGGCGAGTATAGGTTTACCGTCGCTAATACCGTGAGATCTTACTAGGTGGTAGGGTTTCACAGCGACTCGCCCGGAGTGGTACCACCGCCTTCCTTATTCCTGCCGCCATAACGTCAGTGCCTGCCGTCGACGTATTCAGGTTTGGAGGGTAAAGTAGACGGTAAAATTACTTTTTCCTCGAGGCCTAACTACCACCTTTGATGTCTCTAGGCGGTGTGAATTTCTTACCATCAGGAAATCCGTCTGCTTGTTTGCCTTCCAATATTATAAAAAACGTAAAGACAGTGAACAAGCTCACAGCTTACGGTAGGAGTTCAACGGTTGTCTCTTATCACCGGGCAACGGCCTATATCCACCATAGATAATTAAATATCTTAGATGTGCGTCAGGTGCGACGTCGTCCTGCCAGGATATAAGGTCTAATGTGGAATTCTACCAGCTACTCTATCCTCCAAATCGAAATATGACTACGTCACCTTCCAATCCGGACGATAACGGCAATAGTAGCTGAGGCCATGGATCTCTAATCGAACACGTTGCTGCAAAGCTCTTCCACCAGTAGTATTGCTGGCAATGACTTATACACGCCTCTTACAGACACATCCACAGGTAGATATATGTTCTATTCTAAGCAAAGACCAGTAGGGGATAAATACTTAAAAGAATATAAATAAAGATGGCGATGTTCCTCTGCTTTGGACAAAACCTTTCCCATAGTGTGTTAATGATGATGTTCCTTTCGCTTCCATTCCAACATTTAAGAAATACAGAAACCCTGGATATGGCATGTGCTGCATTCAAAACTCAAGACAATCCAGTGGAAGTCACAAAGTGAGTAATATCGCAAACAGGTTTAGTATATCCCGAAAAATAATCGTCGGCGTTATTATTAATAGACGAGTCGTTTGCTGAGCGTAATAATCCCTAACCTCAGAGACCCGTTAAAGCAGTTCTAAGACATCATAGTTAAGACGAAAGCAATTGTGATTTTTTCATGTAAATCCCATCTTGTATATAAAAGGCTGGAGCAGCATGATCGTGAAGCAGTCTTGTCCTTATTGGCCGAAAAAGGTTATCAGCTATAAAACGGCCTTTGCATGTACCTCCTTTAGTACACCGCCATATCGAAGTAGATCTGTTGTTTCCATCATTGTAGAAGGTGAAACCATTTATGATCGCCCGTATCTTTCCTGCTTTGTCCCTTACCCATAAAACTGTAACAGAAACACAGTTGGTACTAACTATTGATGATTTTCTGCAACTGGATGTTGTCATATATTTTATCACTAGCTGTTTGCTGCCGACTTCGTCTGAGTGGAATACTTTAGATTGTCATACAAAGTTTCATCTCCTAATATATGCTAATTTGAATATTATTATTTGAAAAAAATAATCCTATATTTGAACTTATCTTATATCTTATTACTTATAACTTATATTTATATTTTTAGTTTTTATTAAAATTCATCACAATCGGCTAAGCGGTCTAGCCGTGATGAGCAACAGACATATAGACAGACTTTCACATTTATAATATTGTAGTATGGATATATTCATAGTAGATAGAAAGAATTGAGAGCCGATTTCTGCAGCCCTGCCTAGCTTCCACTATATTTATTACTCTTTTTAAACGATCTAGCCGGTTTCGAAGACTCTTTACACCACCCTCAGTTAATATACAGCGATTTTTCTGTGGAATGTGAACGTCGAACTACCCAAATTTTGAAAAGTTTACTGTCAAATTTTATGTTGAATTGCTGTAATTGAGTTCGATTAATAAAATAAAAAAGCAGCCTCAGGCAAAACATGTATTACGCACTATCAGGAAATCCGTGTTCTTATTTGACTTCTTTTATTGACACTAACCCACGCACATTTCAAGACTATGAGACAAAAATGTTAAAAACAATGTAGAAGAAGCCCTTTTAAAAATATCCAGTTATACATTCATATTTTCACGCCAATTCCTTTGCGGCCTATCGAGAGCGAAGTATCGAGATTTTTACGCACCCCTCGAGCTTCCTAAACGTTCATTACCCATACATCAGATGACTGAAGTTTCATTAGAGATTTTTTTCTCCGTAATACAGTGATGAGCATCAAATG
>NJDC01002621.1:362982-401291 GCA_002245475.1 Calephelis virginiensis
TCGCAGTAAACGACTATTTCGCCGACCTTCCGGAATCTTTTTTTTCGAGGGGATAAACAAGTTGCAGGTCAGGTGGAATAAGTGTGTTGAGCTGGATGGAGACTATGTCGAAAAATAAAATAAATTTAGACCCACTTTTCTTTCATTTTCTTGGTCGGGCTTAGAACTTTTGGATCCATCCTCGTATTACCTATTATTAACCATATTTCAAAAAACAACGTCTGCAATATATTTGTACCACGAAATAAATAAAAACCCTATCAAGTTTTTTATTATTTTAGACTACATTATAAAATATTTTATTTAATGTAATAATACCAAAAAATACAACAGTCTTAAAACAAAAAAAAATGTTATATTTGTATGTACAATAATATGTAAATAGTTATGTGTATTTGTAAAAGAGTTCCAAACTCTTCATTGAGATCATTGAATGATATTATCTTAGAGATATCAAATTTATCACAAATTGCATTTTTCTACAAACTAAAAATAAAATTGGGTTTTTTGTAAATTAATGGTCAGTCTTAACTAGTATAAACTAAATAGGTACGGGATACGGGATATTGTATATATTAATATCCTGTTTAAGATGAATAGCACAAGTACATGCTACTTAGTTTCGTAACATCCAAAAATATATAGTTTTTTTTATTTAAGACATAGAATCTCCAAGTTACTATGATAGTCCCGTAGAAGTATTTTACAATACTATATTAATTAAATTTACACAAATATGCATTATTACTCCTAAGCTAGGAGCCCTAGCTCATTTTTTTAATTAATTTATTGACACAAGTCACTAATAGATATCAGGTAATAGAAGGTTGCCAAGCAGAAGTTGTTATTTTAACACTACTTGAAGGAATAAGTTTGCAGGCTGCCTTCCGAACCGGAACATGACAGAGACGAGGACAGACGTCCATACATGTATTCTAACACTCACACAACAAGTTTTATTGTAAATATATGAATTACAAACTGTATGAGATCCAGATAATCTAAACATCGTTTTTCTACTTATGGTACTAAAAACATAGCACAAATCAATAGTTTTAATACTTACTGTGTCAATAATGAACATGAAAAAAGTACTTCAGGGTAAAGATGACACTATAGTCTTTTTTAAACAGTATTTACAGGCAATAATGTGAGCTTAAACCTCAAAATACAGTAGTACTATATAAATTATGCGCTTCGGCTATATTCGTCAAGCTTCGGCAAACCGGATGTATTGTAAAGATAACTGTATAGAGTTGTTATTACACATAATTAATCATTTCGCTTAAATTTAGATTAGTCAGCCAATTTAAAAATAAAAGTATAAAGTTTAAAAAGAGTAAAAAGTGTAAAGCCAAAGCGCATAATTTAAATAGTAGAACTATATTTGGTTCTATTTTTTTAAAATAAGACTGGTACCGCCTTACCATAAAAAAAATTAGACGCCTATTTCACCAATACTTTTTAAAATTTACTTCCAACCAATAACATGCTACACGTGGATGACGTGGCAACATGTCATTTGGTTGAGAATCCAATTTAAAATAGTGTGTAATAAAAACACATGTTCAACGAGTGTTTAAGTTTTGTAGTAAGACGGTTATTGTCATTCCCTTAAAATCTCAGACTGACGTCTTATAGATCATAATAACTCCAACCAGAATAATAATTAGTTTCTTTAGGACTGAATCCGACACATTTGGCATGCGACATATCTTCTGTATTGTTACTTAGAGGCGGAATTATATCATCATCTTGCAGTTTGAATACTACCTCAAACTCTTTTATAATATCACTCGAAATAGTGGCTTCTATGCGCAGTGGTACTTCTGTAAAAAAAAAGTAACATTTTCATACCCATATAATCTTTAAACCTTCAAATTATTTTATAATTTATCATGCATACCTAATTTTTAATAACAAATTAATAGACATTAACTATGAACTAATTCTCATTAGTCAAACATCACATAAAAATAGATAATACGAGTACAGATAATGACGTCGTAAATATCAGTCATTTTTTATATAAAAACAATGGAACGTCGTTCAGAATTTACCTGGATTACCTCTATCACAGTATTAGTAAGTACTGGAAAGTTTCCCCATTACTGTTTATTGTTTTTATGATATGTATATTTAACAAGGAAAGGTTAAATAAAAAAGAAAACCACAAAAAAATATTCTTTAATTACAAGTTTACTTTTTCTTAAAATTAATGGAACAAAGGAGTTTGTATTGCAAAGTTTTTATGTCTCCGCACATATTAAAAGTTTTAAGAACCTGTGTCATTTTGTGGAGCATTTTTCTAGAAACAAAATCTTTCACTAATGATTATGATCTCCACACATCCTGACAATGATATCGTGAAATGTCAGAATCGCAGCTTTGCATCCCCAATTCCTCTTGGAGCACCGCCATCTTGTCTTGCCATATGGCTTTGTATAATCTATGACATATCTGTTTCCGCGAGTTCTTAGAACTCTACGGCCATTCATATTTTTCTCAAACGTCACATTATGACTATCTGAAAAGTAATTGCAGCGTTACCTTTTTTGTTAAAATATACTGTAATGGGATAAAACTTACCGTTTTTTTTCTAACTCGATTTTTACCTCTCTATTATCTTCCACCTGATACGCACTCAACAATTCAACATCATAATTGTAGCCAGAAAATGACTGTGACGAAAATTTTAAATCTCTCCAATGCTTGGCGATCAGTAGTTACACCAACATTAAATTTAAATAAGCATACAAAATAAATCAGATAAACCGCGAGACGTTGAATTATGCGACGCCTATGATTAAAATATAACATAAGGTAGCCGGTAAACTTACCATTGCTCGAGGCCTAACTTCCTGACCTTAGGTTGGCAACGCACCATTACCACCTTTGGTGTCTCTAGGCGGAGTGAATTTCATACCATCAAGAAAACCATCTGCTTGTTTGCCTTCCAATATTATTAAAAAATGCAGACACTTAACAATTGAACTTAGCCAACTAAAGCCAACAGAGAGTCTGTTGGCTTCGATTATCTAATAAACGCTATTATATTTAATCATCGCCTCTGTGGTCTAGCGGTTCAGTTGTTGGACTTGACTGCGTGAGGTCCCGGGTTCGAATCCCGGGTCAAGCAACAAAAATTAAATTGGGTTTTTCCAATTTTCTAGTAGAAAAACGTTGCTCGGGATTGGATATATGCCCGGTTGGCTATAGGCTTGCCACCTATCACACTGTGGGGCTTAGTGTCTTTGGCTTGTCGTGGGTGCCTTGGTTGTGCCTCTGCCTACCACTTCGGGGATATGGGCGTGAAGATACTTTACTTTTACTTTATTTTATATTTGAGTCATATAAAAGCAAAAGCAGCAACATCCTGTTCCACCCCATACTGGATGTTGCTGCCTTTGCTTTTATATGACTAATTTAATCATAGGTGGTTGTAGCACAGTTCCTATAATTAACGACACGTCAGTATTATAACCATTAACAGCTTGCTTAAAAGTAACGAACCGTTGCTCGTAGTTATACAAAATGTTTAGGGTTAACAATCGAAAACGAACGACTGTAGTTAGTTTTTGTACTATTTGTACAAAAAACAAAACGCAAGCAAAACGACTCGTTTCTTGAATATAGGAACCGGGCCTAAATCGTAATTTCCACAATCGTTACATACTATCAATATACCTAGTTCTAGAAAAGTAAATATAGACATAGGTTTATCAAGAAATAGCAATCACCGATTCTTATTTGTATTACGGGATATGTACACACGACATATTTCCACGGCCTATGCAACTAGGCCGAAATATCGATAAATAAAATAAAAATATATTGTGAGTTAAATAATGAAAAATGTTAAAAATACGTGACGGTTTAAATAATCAGTATCAACAAAAAATAGAACGAGCTCTTTATAAAATTATACATATTGGTGTAGTTTTATATAAAACATATTCAATCATTAAAACAAATTCATTTTTGATAAAAAAGCTGAAATAAGAAATTGACAGTAAAAGAACACAAAATATTTCCAAATAAAAAGTTTTAGCAACAAGATGCCTAAAACATAAAATCTTGTCATCTTTGAAAATCTTTTAAAATAGAGGCAACCTAAACGTAAAGTATAAAATACAAACGCATTTTAGGTATTTGCAGCCCAAACAATAATACGTATTCATAATAGAACGTAGATAAAGGAACAAAATAGCGCGCAAAATTATCAGCTGCGTTGCACATGTTATTGTGGATGACGTCACTGAACACATTCATAAAATGTTAACGTAAACACACACATACTTACCCACCCGCCAATCCGCGACGCCGCCGCGCCGCTATCGAATTTTTATCACAAACACTATGCACTCACACCTACACAACATTGTAGTAGATGATAGGCATATTAACATCTAATAAGACACCACACAATACCACTGACAGGAAAATAATATGTAACATTATTCTAACTTGATGAAGAACTAATGAAATATTGGACTTAAACTTATTATTTATCAAAGTCAATATGAACTGACTTACTTTATTAAAAAAAACACTAAATTTAAACAAACCATTTTGGAAATTAAAAATATTTCATAAAAATTCAAATTCGAATAAATACGGAACACTTTATATCACACGTATTTGTTACAAGACACTATTTTTGTGCACTAACACACTATTTTATCCGATTAGTACACTACATACTAAAAATAATTATTAGACGCGTAGTAAACGGGTAGATTATTCGACTACCGCGGTATAACTGTCGTCTACCTCTACCGTTATAGAGTAGTTAGTAGTACACTCGGTAACAACTGGTTGGTCGACGGCATTCAGGTAAATGTTTACAAGGAACCCCTTGCCATCCAACCCCTCGGTACTATTTTAATACCTATTATTCAATTATGACACCTAAAAGTAATAACATAATGCTTAAATTTGTCTAACAAATTGATTTACCCTGTCGTAACGAAGTAGTTAGTCATCATTCTTTTGTAGTAATATATTTTAAAACTTATGGTGTAATATTACTATAATTGAAATAATTTTAAAGAAAGCATATTTTTAATAAAGGTTTGCGAAAAATAAAGATTGTACTAGGTATATTATATTTTATTAAACATATTGTATAATATTAACAATTTATGCTGAAAGGAAATCGCCTCTGTGGTCTAGCTGTCCAACTTGACTTCTTCAAATGTCCTTGTCAGTTCATCTATTTTTAACCGACGTTAAAAAAGGAGATTATTTTTTTGACTCCTCAATTTTTATGTGTTATTCGATTTCTCCGTCATTTCTGAACAGTGTTTTAATTTTTTTTTATGAAAAAGTATACTTCCTAGGCTATCAAGTCTGGATGTGATCATGTAATCTCATAAAAATCAAAAAAGGCTGAAGTTTTGTCCGTAGATAATTTAAATATCGAATTCAAAGTCGTTTTTTTGCGGCTTCACTGCGGTTCAATTATTAATATTTTACATACATGTTTACAGTTTTGGTTTCAAGCGAAAAATTTATAGCCACACTCAGAGGCAGCAATTAACATTTGACCTGTCATAGTCGCAATTTTTTACAGAAAATATGATTAAAAGATGATTGACATCTCTGAGAGCGACCGTTGATGTCAAAATAAACACGTGTAATAATGTCAAGGATTTATTAAGATCCAAACAATTATTTCTTTCTAACTAATTAATATTTTTTATTAAAGTACAAAATTAAATATCTTCTTTAACATCAGGATGAACACCGTCTACATTTTAGTGTTTATTAATGTATTTCTTGCCAATGGCAATACAAGAAATGTTCCTGGAGAAATTTACCCTAAAGTAAACAAATTATATGCTTGTGTTATGGGTGTTAGACAAAAATACATATAAATAGTTAAACAGACATCTCTGTTTATCACACAAATGCCTGCCACCGTCGGGAATCGAACCCGAGCCTAACAATTGATTGGTGAAGTTAGGCGTGCACACTTACTCCTCAGCTAACTAATATTTTTTACGCAAATAGAATATTTTTTTGGAGACAAACCGACAGATTTCCTGATAGTAAGAAATATACATGGATAAATACACCATACAAAGAGAGGTGCGTTGCCAACCTTAGACTTGATGTCACTGACTATCCTCGAAATCGGGACGCACGAATACGGAGACGACAGCGACGATCGCTGATGACTTTGGCCTATGTTTCAAAGGAGCCTGGTATCAACACCGGGAAAAATAGAAGCTTGAATCTTATTTAATATAGAAATATGTTCCACCACTGGTCTTATACAGCTGCGGTGGGTCGTGGCTATGCTCTCCGAAATACTCCAAAACCTTACCAGTTCTAGTGGTGATGATCGACATCTTGCAACCTTTGTGGTACCTCGTGCAGTACCACCTGAAATTCTGCCTTGACACTTGTTGTCTGTTATAAGTGTAGTCATTAAATAGTAATACTGTTCCACCTTTTCCCATTTTGAGAGTAATAGCTGTAAAAAGGAAAAAATAAAACATATAGCATAAAGGATCTACTTTTGTTAAGTTTCGCTCATGTTATGGGGAAACTACTGAACCAATACTAGTGAACTACAGAATCTATACTTGCTTTCGTCGGCACTTGGTGTATATCTATACAGTGTATAGTGGATAAGTACAAGTGTTAACTACAAAAAAACGTGTGTGCACTGAACCAATTTTAATCAGTAGGATTACTCTTCAATCTTGATTTCACGAAAACTGAAAATTGGAATCGGTAATTGGGAAATTCAGTTGGATGTTATTTAAAGTACTCTTGAACACAGTATTAGCGAAATATTACTATTTTCCCCGTGTTGGTCCAGGCTTCTTTGCAGAATAGACCACCTGCCTTCCTTGACAGGTAGCTCGTAACAGGCGAGCATAGGCTTACCGTCACTAGCACCGTGACATATGAATAGGTGGTAGAGTTTCGCAGCGACTCGCCCGGATTAGTACCACTGCCTTACCTATTCCTGCCGCTGTAACGTCATGACGTGTTCCGGTTCGGAGGGTAAGGTAGTCGGTAAACTTACTTTTGCTCGAGGCCTAACATTCCGACCTCAGGTTGGCAAGGCATCATTACCACCTTTGGTGTTTATAGGCGGCGTGAGTCTCTGCTTGTTTGCCTTCCTATATCATAAAAAAAATTTATAAAAAGAATTAATAATAAAATAATTCATAGTTTATTATAAACTAAACGCTTTTCTTTTTATGTTTACGTTTAGTTTTGTCCTTTAGATAAGCAGGAAACGGTAACGAAATGAATTAAAAATTTCGCCACAGGAGTTAGATCTTCAGTTGCTCAGCATTCTTTAGCTTGAGACGAAAGGTTACAGCTTCAAATCCTAACAGACGTAAATTTTTTTCTTTCTTTAAAATTTAAATAACTCAAGCACAGGTCCAGTGCTAAAAATGAAAATACATTAATTGGTAATTATTAGCTAGTATTATGTTCAAGAGTACCTATCATCATATCCGATTCCAATTTTCTTATTTGCACGAAATCGAGATTGAAGAGTAACCCTATTCGAAATTCGAAGGACATGGGTATTAATTATTTAAGCTTTATTTCACCAAAATCAGTAAAAATTGAGAGGAATTTAAACTTTTATTTATTTATTTATTTTATGATATTGGAAGGCAAACAAGCAGACGGATTTCCTGATGGTAAGAAATTCTCGCCGCCCAGAGACACCAATGGTGGTAATGGTGCGTTGCCAACCTGAGGCCGGAATGTTGGGCCTCGAGCAAAAGTAAGTTTACCGGCTACCTAACCCTCCAAACCGTAACACGTCATGACGTTAGGACGGCAGGAATAGGTAAGGCGGTGGTACCAAACCGGGTGAGTCGCTGCGAAACTCTACCACCTAGAAACTGGAGGAAATAGTCTCCGAAAACCAGCCAGCTGTGATGTTTCCACCTCTGCATAAGCATTTTACTACGCATAGAAGGTGAAATGATCCATGGATTGTCCAACTGTTCTGAACAAAATCACGATCCCCGGACCATATTATAGACTAAGGGTAATACTAGTTCCCAGACCTAATGTGGTCTGTTCGTGGTCTGAATGGTTTGAAACATTACACGTGATGAGAATGCCACTTATTTGACGTTAACTTGATTACTAATACCCTGTTATAGGGATTCCACACGGATTAAAACATTAGTTGTAAACATCAAAACATTCGGGTGGAATGTAGATTTATTCCAAATTTTGATTTGTTTCAAAACAAAGTTTCCACCAAAGTTACCTTTATGGAAGGCGTGATTACAACCGTCTGGATGATGCTTAAATAACAAAAACCTAATATCAAAATTTGCAAATGGCGTTTTACTACGTTTGTTAAAGTAGTATGTAAAATGTAGTATACAAAGCAATGGAAAAACTATTAATAAATGTTGTGAATAGTATTACATGTTCATAATATGTTCTTTTTAAAAACATTGTAGACAAAATGGCATATAACAAACGTTGCATTTTTGTGAAACTCTTCTGGATTTAATAACAGCTTCTGCTAATATTTCATAGTCTTTACGAAAGCACTATAGCATCCGCCACATCTAAATTCATATTTTCTATCCAGGTGTTGGAGGAAATGCTGTGCTGGTAACGTGGGTGGATTAGGGTTGGATATGTGCCCGGTTGGTTGTCACCTATCACATTGTGGGACTTTGCGTCTTCGGCTAGTCGTGGTTTCCCTGGCTCTGCCTGCGTTTTCGGGGATATGGGCGTGAAAATACTTAACTTTTTGAATGCAAATTAAAGCATCGATACAAACTTCTTTCGAATTAGGTAAAGAATTAGAAATTGCGCATAACGTAGAAAGAAACCTTTATTTATAATACGAGTATAGGTACTCAATATGTAACATCACACACAATGGATTATACATTGTTGTCCCAAACTCTAAAATCAGAGAGTCACTCTAAAGAGAGAGTTTTTAGAGTCAAGTAATTAATGTATTATGGCTGACAAATTCAAAGCTGAAAACTCCCCTGACAGCAAGACATAAACGGTGGCCATTTTATTAACAAACCTAGACTGTAGAAACTACTCCAAGGTTTAAGTTGACTACACTGTAAATTCAAAATTACATTGTAAATATAAACTTGGAGTACTTTAGTCTACGTTACGGCAAGGGACAAGTTATTTATGAATACATACACTGGCTATGGCACATATAAAGGTTGAATAGTGTTCAGTTCGTCACACTTTTGGTAAAATGGAAGGTTTTTAAACAAAATTAAAGTGACGGTCACATAACGCAAGGGCGTTTTGCGGCATTTGAGCGATACTGCTGCAGTTTTCCAGCACACAAGATACACGTTACACACCAGTTTAAACCGCAAGTTCACTACTTATCTTCTAGACTATCACTGCTTACTTGTATATTACACACTTCATCACCGCGCTAGACAGCTACATGACTAACGACATTTCCCCTTGTTGGTCCGGGCTCCTTTGTAGAATAGACCATCTGCCTTCTTTGCCAGGCAGCTCGTAAAACCGTGACATCTGACTAGGTGGTAGAGTTTAGCAGCAACTCGCTTGGATTGATACCACCGCCTTACCTATTTCTGCCGCCATAACGTCATTACGTGTTCCGGTTCGGAGGGTAAGGTAGCCGGTAAAGATGTAAAATAAGCCTTTATTTTACATCTTTTATAATGGATTTCCGCAAAGTAACGCCTGATTCAATAAAAAAAGTAGCCGGTAAACTTACTTTTGCTTGAGGCCTAACATCCCGGCTTCAGGTTGGCAACGCACCATTACCACCTTTGGTGTCTCTAGGAGGCGTGAATTTCTTAACATCAGGAAATCCATCTGCTTGTTTGCCTTCCAATATCATAGAAAAAATGACAAAGTAACAATATCGCACTACGCATTTGATCTTGGCATGGTTAAAACTTGCCAATTTGTACTTTAACTCTTACTATCTCACCACAAAAATAATGTAGACGCCTGTTTAACTAAACATTGTTTTAAATTGACATCATGTTACACGTGGATGACGTGGCAGTATGTTATTAGTCCAATTTTAGTCAGTGTTTAATTAAACACGTGTTCAACGAGTGTTTAATTTTTTGGAGTAAGAAAGCACAAATTCATTACACAGAATTAAGATTGATTAAACCTGCCATTATATGACACATACAACCCATTCTTATCCCTGTAAAGTTTGGGTGGGTGATGGTTATGTGAGCCCACAAATTTCAAAACGCAGTTAGTATCAATGGCTGTGGTCACAGACGCTTTGCATCCCTTATGATAAACCGTGCAGTACCATCTCATGGCTTGTTCCAATTTTAGACTAGTTGCGCGATTGAATGTATATTGGTTCAGCAACAGGACTTTACTCCCTCTACGCATTTCTATCACTTCACCTGTAAAATTACATCACCGAATTAGAAAAATAAGACATTACCCAGTCGTGTTTCGTCACCTTATTTGAAGTGACACACGATCCAATTAAGTCTTTGAGAGCTATTGAAAAATATAATGTCAAAATAACTGCTCATGATTTAAATAAGTTCATATTTCGAATGCGACGGTCCTGGGCAGTAAGAGGCCAGAGACTATATTTATTACTAACGCTGTGAATAGACAGATTAGCATTTTTACAAAGCGGGCAACTTTGTCCCCACAACGTCATTCGTCCAGTGTCGCATGTTTGTTTCAAAGAGCATTACTTCAACGTCGGCATATACTCCAATACTATCTAAGGTATATATGCCTATATATAGGCAACGTATATTTCTTATCATCAGAAGATGTTTCTTTAATCCCATTAAAACAACAGTGATAGGTTAGGTAGTAATTTTTGTGTCGTATCTACCCTTGTAGGATTGCTTTTTCACAACCCGCTATTATTACTTTTATATTAATAGCTAGTCAGTAATTATTATAATTAATTGCAACAAGTACATATGTATGCAGTACGAGTATCTGGCTAACATTATTTGGGAGATATTCTCAAACTTATGTTTAACTAAGTCTTGAAATCAGCTTCCAATCATTTTTATTCGGCTGCCTTTTTGTGAGTTTTTAATTCAAAGGTGAACAATAACGATAATAATATTATGTATCTAATTGTTAATATTATCTGCAAGAGGAATTAATAAAACAAAATTATTCTTTAAATCTCGTGTATTCCCTTTTCTGAAAGATGTGTTTAACGTTAAATCAAGTATCAAATAAAAAAAAAGTGGAAAAAGAAATGTATATTTGGAACTGGTTTAAGTCCATTTGTAATTAAAAATAACTTATTTCTTTATTTTTAAACCTTTTAATCATAGCCGAGTCCTATTAAACAGTACAAGTGCCTGATATATATATGTGTACTCCAAAAAGTCACGGGGAATGATGATCACATTGAAAGTTAAAATTTTGGTATAAGTTTATCTCTTCGATAAGATTTTTTTTGATAGAAGAGGAGGCAAACGAGCAATTGGGTCACCAAAGCGATCACCTCCGCCCACGGACATCCGCAACAACAGGAGTGTCACAAAAGCGTTGCCGACCTTTAAGGAATGAGTACGCTCTTTTTTTGAAGTTTCCTAAGTCATAATCGTTCGGGGAAACCCCCTTTGGTATCTGATTCCACAAAGATGTTATACGGGGTAAAAAATGTCTTCGGAATCGCACAGTTGTAGATCGCCACGCATCAAGATGATGGGCATGATACCTTAAGCTGTGACGCAATGTCTGAAAGTGGAAATCAGTGGCTGGAATTAAACCAAACAACTCCTCAGAGCATTCCCCATGATAGATGCGGTAGAGAACACTGAGTGACCCAACATCTCTGCGCAACGCTAAGGAATCAAGCCGATTGGTAATTGCCCATTCATTGACAATTCGAATTGCTCTACGTTGAATGCGGTCAAACGGGAGGAGCTGGTACTGTGGAGCCCCAACCCAGAGTTGAGAACAGTACTCCATATGAGACCGAATTTGCTCTTTATATAGTTGTAAGCGATGGGTCGGCTTGAAATACTGTCTCGCTTTACTGAGCAAACCAAGTTTTTAGAGGCTATTTTAGCCTTCTCCTCCAGATGACCACGAAATTGAACATTACTCGAAATGTCCACGCCGAGTATACTAATGCAGGCTGTGGCAGAAAGGGAAACGCTCTCAAATCGAGGAGATGCGACTAAGGGAGTCTTTTTAGCGGAAAACTTGTGTCTTGTTAGGGCTAAATTGCACCAGGTTCTGCTGGCCCCAAAACGAAATTTCAGACAAAAGATTGTCAATTTTAGACACAAGTTGGTTCCGGTTCTCGATGACATGTTCTCGCGATATATTATATCGGTAAAAGTATAAGGCTTCCCCAGTAGTGTCGTCTGCATTAATTTTCATAGCATTAATTTACAAGCCTTACAAAAATCACTCACCATGTTAAAAAAATGTTCAATCTACAAGTCAGTGTTTTTGTGTGAGTGTTAACCATTGCGAACCAACATTTGGTTTCAAAAAAAACGTGTGGTTTAGTGTACATACGTGAGAAGTGCAACTTCTTTGGGCATCATTTTTCATGGAGCGTAATAGAAAAGAAGAATACCGGCCAGCGAAACAAAACTCACAAAGAACGAAGAATGAAATTTGGCGATAACATGCAGTGTTTTTTGCGGTTCGTAACAATAGAAGGAGGTGAAATTCAAAAACGCTTAAAGCTGAAAAAATACCCGACCCGTGCCCATCAACTGGCGTGAATCGCGGACCGTAATTGTTTTTTCCCTCTTCTCTCTCATTCCTATCAACTGCAGTGTACAGATAAGTCCAGAAGTTCGTTTCTAGTCTAGTGATTATGAATCCCCCATATTTTCACTATGGTGTTCTCTAAGGTAGTAATTGAAGCCTTGCACCCAGTATTGCGTCTGTCGCATCTCCACCTGATCTTATCATTTATCCCATAATCCCGTAAATACCGATTGCCGTAGTATTCTACCACTGGTTGTCCTCGTCGGGATGTGGTTATTTGGAAATCTGAAAATTATAGGCAATCTTTTGTACAAGACATACTGACAAACTAGATAAAGGATTCATCAAATTTTCTACGTCTACATGTAAATTCATCCTTTCAAATAACACTTGAACCTTTACAATACAAAATGTAT
Organism: Calephelis virginiensis; assembly: GCA_002245475.1. NCBI lineage: Eukaryota > Metazoa > Arthropoda > Insecta > Lepidoptera > Riodinidae > Calephelis > Calephelis virginiensis. Next base: position 376,107 of record NJDC01002621.1, read on the forward strand.
GTATTTATACAATACCGAGTGCCGATGACAAAGTTAGAAAATTCCACTATTGTGCCTATTGACATGTACATGTTACACGTATACTTATGTAGTTAACTATTTTTACTTTTTGATTTTCGAAAATTTATAACCTTCGTACATCTACCACCACTATCCATAATTGGGATACACACATGAAGTTACTCACTTTTAAAGAAAATTAAGTCAAAAAAGTATCTTCACGAAGAGGTAGGCAGAGGCACAATAGGACACCCGCGACTAGCTGAAAACACTAAGACCCACATGTGATATGTGGCAAGACTATCGCCAACCGTGTACATATCCAATCCCGGTTATTTTTTTTTAATTGAAAATATGTACTCATTTTCTTCTTTTTTCGTTGCCAGACTATCAAATCCAATGTCGGACCGCTAGACCACAGAGGCGATAGAAAATTAAGCTATTACTAGACAATAGAGACTACCTATAGTTAATTTGATTTGTAGTTTGATTTTATTGTCAAAGATATGTTGGTTATTGTAAATATGTTATCAACAAATTATTTTACGTAGTAAGTAGATTCTCAGGCGAAATGGTGTCAACTATGAAAGAGTAGGTACTTGCAGCAGCTTATTTACGAGGTCACAACCGACAAAAACTAACCTCGTTTACACTGAACTTAGTTTTTCTAAACGTGGTTTCCAATATGATCGGTGAAATCAGTCCTAAATTGTAAAACAAAATGAAATTTAGTAGCACTACAGCACCAAAATGTATGATTTTGCGAAGATAATTATTATAACTGAAACCAATTGAATAACGTACGAAGGTAAAGTAAAAAATAAAGATCAAATGACGTAATATATATATTAATTGGATGTAAGTCACCGTTAAAGTATCCCTATTAGTCACACTTTCAAATGACAATCCAACAAAAAGTCACATTTTAAGAAAAGAGCGAAAGAAGCTACTTACAATTTCAAGTAAATCTAAACGATAAATAAATACAACGAAATAAATACTTGATTAATCAGATATCTTAATATCCGGTGAATCAACTATCGATTTAGTGGAAATAAAATATATTCTTATTCTTATTTAAACTTTAACCTTAAATCTACAGTCTTTGGCTCACAATAAGATTCCTCAACTCAAATTCATTTCAGTGCAATAAGTTTTAGTTTGAACTCGTGCTTAATACCAATACAATATAATCATATATTATTTATTATATAATCATATATTATTACATACCATTTGTCACGTTTTTAGCCGACTTGGAAAAAGGAGGGTTTATGTTCGACTCCTATTTTTGATGTATGTTAATCGATTTCGTATTAGAAATTTCTGAACCGATCTTAAAATGTATTTTTTTATTTGAAAGAACGTATTCACTAGGTAGTTAATTGCAAGTAATTCTGGGTCTGGTGATGGAATTCCGGGGAATCTAAAAAAATACTCATTTTTTGTGTACGTATATGATTTACTTATTGAAATCGAAGTCTTCTTATTGGCATAACTGTGTTAAAATAAAAATATTTAAAAAAAACATTTTAGTTAATCATTTCCATTCACAATAGTAATAGTTATAATAAATATTCCTGGACAAGTTACACACAAATTGAATCTAGCCCCAAAGTAAACAAACTATATGCTTGTATTATGGGTGTTAGTCAACGATACTGACATAACTATTATATTATATAGAAATACTTAAATAGATACCAGAATAAATTTAATAAATACCTAGACCCGGAAATGCAGACATCTAAATGTTCATCACACAAATGCCTTCCCCCGTCGGGAATCGAACCCGAGCCTCGCGGTTGGTCGATGTAGTTAGGCGTATACGTTAGCCACTCAATCAACGAGGCGATCGGGTTCGAAAAATTTTAACTATATGTCGGAGCGAAAACACATTCTATCTACTGGCCGATACATGAGCCACCGGGCGGGTAGCCCGGGAGCGTACAACTTGTGGGCGTTTGGCTACTAAAGAACTTAGAAATATCAGAACAAAGCTGTAACATGTGATCCACTCGATCTTGATGTCCACACGCTATCATTCAGTACTCTCGCACTAACAAGCAGCGTATGCCTTTCCGTTGCCAAACAAACCATTGTAAACATAGGAATAAGCATTCCACTATGACAACAAAAGTAAACCTCCTAAGGGGAAGGAGAGCTCCACTCCGCTCTTCCTGCGTGAGTGCCAACCAAATAATGCACCCCCCGAATGACCCACAACCCGGACCCTAGATCATAATTGATTTAACAATTACGATCTAGAATTGTCTCTTTGCCATCCTATGACAGGGAGAGACCTATTACCAGTGGCGACCTCCGTACTAGACAGCGGTCCGAACACTGCAAGGCGTTCACAAAGAATGCCTCGCGAAGCATGCTCGCTTTGACTTATATAGCCGTAGCAGCCGACAAACAAGCTGATAAGACAACACCTGTAAGCGCACCTGCTACTGCACGTGGTGTTTCCTTGAAGCCCTTGAATGCCAATCAATATTGCGCTAGTTGCTACGTCAACTATACTAATAACCAAAGTATATAAGCCACGCATACGATCTTGCGACATATATTACAATAATTTTTACCTTCCACTTAAAACAATTAGTAAGAATGAGAGGAAGCAATTCTATAAATATCTAATGACAATAAACCCGACACCACCAATATTTATTTTACTTTTCACATAACACTTTGAGAATACACTTTTGAGAGGAGTTTTTTTCGATAGACACCTTTAGCTACTTGGATCAACTGAGGGGGTTCGTGATTGTGAGCCCCCCTCGCGTGGACGAGCTTCTGTTGAAGTGATGTCATGACGGATACACTGCAACCTCGATGGTAGGAAGCACAGTACCACGACCACCCAGAAGGACTCAAGCGTTGTCTGTTGTATATATGTGGACCAATCTTAAGATATGTTTTGGAACTTATAGTAATGATTTCACATTCTGAAATATAGGAACATACTTATTACAGAAAAGAAACGATGAAAATTATGTAGAGTACAAAATTGCACTCGTTTAAATTTTTTTAAGTGAAAACTTTTAGGCGGCGTTGAGCACTTTTTTTGGAATGGGTAAAAACTTCTAAACTCGCGTCAGGACACGTGACCTGAAATTTCGTAAGAAGAAAATTTGTAAAACGGTGCAGGGTTTTCTACCACATAAATGATAGTACTTTAATACTGATAAAGCAATTCGTGCAAAATTATTCCCTAACCATTTCAAAATGTCAAAAATGCACAACGTTAACATTTAAGTTTTCATTTCTGCCGGCACTCCCGGAGTGCAACCCTTCGTTTTTTTTTGTGAAACTTTTGTTATGTTACTAATCATTGGAACGTGAAATAAAAATGAGTGCAAAAATAACGAGATATGGCAATGTATAATTTTATGTATGTAGTATCATACACGTGTGAAGACATAAGTCTAGGTGTCAGTTATAGCCATATTGTTTATGGATAAACGATAGAACCTTAAAATAGTACTCCTGGTATATTTATCAACACACAATTTAGTTCATAAAATTGGTAATATACTAAGAGCAATTGTCCTTCTTTACCCCTAGTACACAACACTAGCACAAATGTATGAAATAACTAATAAATATTGAAATACAAGCAATTCCAAATATTTTTATTAACAAAAGTTATAATAATCTTTAGTCGCATTCCATCCATTTCCTTCTGCACCAGTCTACGAAATCGATACAAGGATAGATAGTGGACCATCAGTTGTTTTTATAAAATTTGCAAAAAACGTGATGTCAGTTGTTATAATCTATCAGGTTTATCTATCGGGGTATATCTAGCTGATGCAAATCCTTAGAAACTGTTACAAATATGATTTGATTTAATTTTCTCCTCGATCAAGGGTTTAACAAGAAGCGTTATATCTTCTCATCATTAAAGTTAAAGTTCCAGACTTGGCTAATAAAAGTAGACAAATGTGTTGAGACATGGCGTGGGTAAGTACTGCTGAAAACCAATAACTTTACTTTCTTATTATATTCTTCACCTTTATTTTTTAGTTGCTTTATTTCCATCCTTTCCTTTTTTTCCCCTTCATGTTTTCAACTTGTAATTGATGCTTACGTATTTCTACTTGATAGTTTAGCTTTACCTTTTCTAACTGCTAACTAATAATTATTAAATTTATCTTTGAATTCAGATCACGAGTTTGGCAACGACATTTACTGTTTTTTTAAAGACAAGATAAATTCGAAAAAACATTAGGAATGCAGTTTAAGTAAGATAGGATTTCGGCAATTTCTTTACATTATTGATACATAGCAGCTATATCATATATATAATAGTTATATCAAATGATAAATATTTTGTATTTGTTTTTTCTCTCCAATAATGACCTTGTCAGTTCGGAAATAGTGGTATAAAATAAAAAAATATATGGTCTCGGACCAAATTAATATTGTCCACAATTCTTTTATTTCTTAACTATCATCTTGAATCAGCTGTTATGATTCCGCTTGCCAAATGCTTCTTTTTATTGATAACAACGTTAACAAATCCTTTAGTCTCCCCATATGTTTTGCAGAAACAATCTTTACAAATTGGTCTGTTCTCATTATTTATTACTAATTTATAAGTGCAAAAGCAGTCTCTGTTAATTATTCTGCTGTCGATTTTATGTGTTTTCTTTGGTAATATGGTAATGAGACTGGACATGTACATCGCCCTCCGATTCCTGTTTCCCAAAGCCCAATAAGCATCGAAGCACTGCTTTCTTTCCAATTCAGAAAACCGCTCAATACATTTCATTCTACAAAAACCTAGTGCTCCTATTTGCCTTGCATTAACTCTTTTACCTCTTTCTGTAACGTAACTTCGACCAGAATTTCTTAGTTTTGTACGTTGTTCTCTCTCTTTTCTAGATCTACCCTTCTTTTTATTAGTGTTAGTATGATCACCAGAGGTATTAGGCAGAAATCGGAAAATAGTCTCATTTTTAGTAACTGCTTCTCTATCTATAGAAGAAAACGGTTTATTCTGGGAGTGAGATAAATCATCATCTAGAATAGTCTGTTGAATGCTGCCTGAATTATAATTTACGTCTTCGTTTAGATCATTTTCGTAAACGTTGCAAAACAATATTTTTTCATGATCTTCTGATATCTTCTTAAAAGGTAATTCTGAAAACAAAATGTATTTTATAATTTTACTAGCTGGCTGGCACAAGCAAGTTTTTTTTTATTTTTTGAAGTAAAAACTTCTTTACCATCGTTCAGATTTGATAGTCGAGAAAATGAAAAAGCGTCGGTAGAAATGACAGACAGACAGTAAATGAAGACAAAAAAGACACAGACACATAAACTCATTAAAATTAACGTAAGGGAAAATGAGATATTAGGCATTAACTATACAATGTTTCTTATTAACAATTTTGAAGGTTTCACTTCTACCACGTCTGAATGTACACATGGTTTTTGGCTATTGTTTAAATTTGATATGTATACTTCTATTAATTTTAAAGAAAAAAAATCGCCCCAGACAGGATTCAGGTGTACAGTTAAACCCAAATTCAAAAATGGGCTAGTGTTTATTCAAAAATCCTCCCAAACGACTATATTGGAAAATGAAAGTTGGTATGAAAATCATGCTAAAGTTAGCCAAGAAAGAATTAAGGTGTAATGTCTAAAAAATAGCTAGGTAAAAATAGTCTTTTCAAATGTTTAAAACAAGTGTATAACATTAACTTTTTATGTGTACCAGTAGTGCACACAATTCTATAAACAAGTTTGGGAATCGAAACCCGATTAAATAAATTTGGCTCGATAGAAAAAAAATATAAAGTTTCATTAACAGTGTTTGTGACATTCCTGCCTCTGGAAATAATATATTTGATCTCCTAATTAGTCGAGGGGCTAGCGTACCCTCCTAGCTCCATCGATCAACCCCGTGGCTTGGGTTCGATTCCTGAAGGGGGATGCAAGTTGTGTGATGAACATTTTGCTTTTCCAGGTCTGGGTGTTTACTAAATTTATTCTGATATTGTAACGTAGTGGGGGTGGCTTAGCTGCCACCCACCACTATGTTAACAGAAAAATAAACAAACAGACAAACATGTTTAGAGTACGGAAATCCTGTTGATTTGAGGTTAAAATAAAAATCTAAACAAAATTACACTGTATTAAAAATTAACACTAAAAAGAAAATAAGTCTATAAAAAAAAATCTGCACTAGGTTCTGCCGGATTAAAAGGGGATAGATGGGCGTGGGATACGGTAGACTTGTCGACGGAACACGAAGGACTGCAGCTGTAGTCTTCGGCGGTTGGGCTAGCAGGACCCTTTGGCGCCTTCCCTCAGCAGCCAGAAGCAGCAGTAAAAGTCAGCCGCTGGGAAGGCGGACAGAGAAGAACACCGGCGGGCAGCCACCGCCGGTCTAGGGTCCTCCCACCACCGAGCAGCAGGCATCAGTCAGAAAGCAGTAGTCATAGTAGGACGTTCCGTCGACTCATAGAATTAGAATTTTTGAATAGTAGGTCCTGTAGCAGATATGTAATTTAAGCATACTGTTGTAGAATCGAAGTCAAAAAGCAGACTGTGTTAGGATTGAAATAGAAAGCAGACTGTTCGTGAATAATCTTTCTGTTCTACATTTTAAAATTTAGATGGAACTCAATACATTTTTTTTAATACCGGCCAGTGTAATTACCAACTACAAAGGCCAGCTAATAAAATAGTTTTTAAGAAAATAATATTACAATATCTGTTTAAATATTTCTATGTTTTATTATCGTTGCCTAACATCCATAACAAAAGCATAAAATTTGCTTACTTTGGGGTTCAATTTAATTTGTGTAACTTGTCCAGGGGTTTTTTACCTACATAAGATTCTATTGAAAATACGAGGAAAAATATGGGTTATCTACTCATAACAATTATTATTTGTATTATGATCATTTCTGTTATCTAGAGGTCCGGTGTTGGAGTTCATGAAGTTTTAGGTTCGATTTCCGGGTTGAACAAAAGAAAAATATGCTTTTTCAATTTTCTATTAAAATAACCTTGCCCAGGATTAGATATGTGTCCGGTTGGCGATAGGTTTGCAACCTTTTGTGGGACTAAGTATCTTCGGCTGTTCGTGGGCGGCACCATTAACCTTTGCTTGTTTGCTTTTTTTCAACTTGCCAATAAATTAATAAAAAGGCCAAAAGTTGTATATTTGGTTTTAATTTAACGCCCATTTTGAAGTATTTCCAAGCAAAAATGAAAGCCATCGTTAGTCAGTTAGATTTGTAACATGATCTATATAACAATGATAGCAAAATACTTTGTTGCATTTAGAACAAGCAGTTTTAACTTTTTTTACTTTCTTATCACTTTCACGGCTGGATAGAGTTTTCCTTAATTTTGCGTAGCATAAGACACAACTTCGCCTTTTCTTTGTCCGTATAAAGATGTGCTCAAATTTAATTTTGCCATTTCCTGAAATAGCCCAACTAGATAAAAACTCACTATTTAGTATATGTTTTATATATACAAGGTCAAATCTAAAGCAACGGCCAAATTTTGAGAAACAGTTCGGAATCGATAACACTTGATCTATGAAAAACATAAATATCAAAAAAAAAACATTTATAATGTACGGTGATAACGTAAATAAAGCATAAGACTGGTTCCCACCGGCTGGAGGCTGGTCATGTCATGACTCGTACTAGGTACGAATTTGCGTGACAAGTGAAGCATTTTTGCGGACTGTTTTAAATGAATGTATATAAAAGCAAATATTACAAGTGCGCAAATATAAATATAAATGCGTCACCACATAGGCCTTTACCCCCTTAAATTAAAATTTGGCCGGTCCTTTCATAGTAACCCTGTATATTATATTTTTATTATATTGGTTGTGTAATTGTATACAGTTTTACCCTTAATGCCCTAACCTTAATTCCAGCCGAACCGATAAAACTGTCTTACCTTGAGATTACTTTTCTGATACTTTAAATATGAAGTCATCTCAAAAATTAGAATGAAAAGGGTAATGAAAATGAAAGATGCCAGGCAGGTCTGCAAGGATTGTGAAATTTGGCACTCGATACTCTGCCTAACCTGTAAGGGAAATGTCGTTAAGATACGTATGTAAGTATATACGTTACCTCACATTATTATAGGTACACAAATAAATGGGTTCGTTTATTAATTGTAACATTAACCAAAATATTCTACGGATTGTTTTTTACACATACAAGGATGATTTTGTATATAAAATTGCGTCCTAACACAAGTAAGCAGATGAGATTTCTGGTGGAAAAAATCCTATCGTCTACAGCCACATCTTGAAAGTAGTTGTCTACTTGGGACTGGGTTGTTAAGACATTTGGTTAGTCAACGATTTCCTTTCCTTCCAAATCTGATCTTGTGACGGCATGAATAGAAAGATGGTAACGAAAATCATGCGGCGCCAATGTCATGATATCCCCGTTAGGTGTTGCCATCATGACAATCCGTCACAGTATAATAGACCAAGATAACAATACCATTATAGACATCAAAAAAAGAATAACATCACCGCGCACTGATGCATGACTCTATCTTTACTGTTATTATGCTTTGAAACCGTTTTTATTATATTCCCGAAATCCGAGACAAATTATTTTCAGTGTCTTAAGAAATCTTTTTTCTGGAAAAGATTTTTCAAGACGCATTATAGACTCAGAAAACCGAATTCTTAACCATATTCCTAATTTTATTATTGTACAAGCCACAAGAAATAAAAACGAAACCGATTGGCTTATAAATGAAATAAAAAAATATTACAGATGTTTGCGAAGAAGTGTCTACAAGTAAAATCAAACTTCTGCACTTTATGGCATCTTTACTAAATCCAACCATCTTTTTAAAACGGGTTAACTTGAAACTTATTTTTTAAAAACAAAACAACCTGTCACTTGTTTTTTTTAATTTTATTTCCATCATAACCATCAAGTACCAATATCAGTATGAGTATGACCACCATCAGTACGATAGACTAGAATTGCACCAGTGTTAGCAGCAATTAGTATATGTTGCTGCGCTGCACACTGCGGGCCTCTCTTCTTTACTTTATTGCACCTGTAAAATATTTTATGTCCCTTCTTTGTCGTATTACTAAAACTCCTAGACCAAGTATTTTCAGCGTTTATAAAATCTTGTGCAGCTTTCAAGTCCGGAAACTGTTGAAGACATATCCAAGATTTCTTCACTCTTCGTATCCTTTTTGTTTTAGATTGCTCGTCGTCTTTACAGTCTGAATTATCTGAATAATAAATTGGCGCATCGTATCCGACCTCGAAAGAACTTTCTGGCAACGTGATGTTACTTTCTCCTGTAACGTAAAAACTTTTTGTAAGAATTAACAAACAAGTAAACATCTTTGACGTGTAGTGTGTTACTACCTTTATGACAAGCAGTATTTTTTGAGTGGTTAACATCAACATATAGCCCACAGGTTTAACGTATAAATGCAAAGTAGGTTCAAAATATTACCTATCTTCACGAAAAGTAGCGAAGTAGAGAAGGCAGAGAGTATCGAGTGCCAAATGTCACGATCCTTACAGATCTGTCTAGTTTCATTCACATTCATTACCCTTTTTATAAAAACTCACCGGTTTTGGAGAATCTTGAAACTACCCTCGGATAAAACTCGATCAATTTGATTGTGAACAACTACGGACTATTAACTAACTCGACCAACCACGAGGCTCGTGTTCGATTCCCGATGAGGGCAGGCATATGTGTGATGAACATTTAGATGTATGCATTTCCGAGTCTGGGTGTTTATTAAATTTATTCTGGTATCTATTTAAGTATTTCTATGTATTAGTATAGTTGTCTGACACCCATAACACAAGCATAAAATTTGCTTTCTTTTGGGGTTAGATTCAATTTGTGAGACTTGTACAAGAATATTTATTTATTTATACATCCACATTTTCATTTGCCAATTTTTCATCTGCCATTTTTTCCACACGTGAAATCAATAATTGGTTAGTGACGAAGATATTCGATATTTTAAAACTATTTATATGGCAACAGCTAATATAAATACAAAATTAATGTAATTTAGTAGGTATATGATTAACACAAACCTAACATTTTCCTATTAAAACACATTGTAAGTGAACAAAATAATTTAATTAAAAACACAAATCGTTAACAAGCTTATAATGTTAATTTTAATTAATAATAAAATTCCGACTCGGGGTAGTCCGCCCACATAACTTCTAAGTCACATGAGCTACATTTCTACTTTAGTTGTATTTGAATTTAAGAATAGTATAAGTATTCCCAAGGGCAATAACATTAGAAAATTTCAGATTAAAGTCTCGACGCAGTCGCAAAGTAGCAACTTCGTTTAGCGCAGTGGGAAATTGAAAGTGGCAACTTTCTTTCCGATGCGCTAAACGAAGTTGCCACTTTCTGGCAGAAAGAGAGCACATATCTTACTTTTCTTATTTCACAGCCCTCGAGATGTAATAAACTGTAGTTTCAGAAACTTTTAACCAGTATGACATATACATACATGACGTGCATGCATTTAGATATCCCGCAGTCGGTATAAATAAAATTTAATATACTTAAAGTGCATGATTAAACATTAAAACATTAAATAAATTATTAAAATTTCAACTCTATGCATAATTTTAAATAACCACTAGTTTTATAATATTAAAACATTTCTTATCTATAATCAAACATGTGTTTGGTATATTAAAAACAAGTTATATTTTTGTCTCATTACTATGTACATAAAGTTACTCTGTGCTGTTTTTTTCATATAGAGAAACATTTATAAAAACAATTATAAAATAGTGTAACATAACATATTTTTTCTTTTTTTTTGGACGATTTTTAGTCAATTTTTAAACTATTTTAAATCAAATTGAATACATAATCAAAATCATACTAAATACCTGAATGTGTTGCAATATGTTTGACAATAGTATACTTAATATATAAGACAGTAATTAGACTTTTGAATACACCCCACAAGATGTCGATATTCTACGTATTTATAATGCATATGTATATATATTTTTTTGTTATTCTTAAAACGATTTTATAAATGTGGGGCCTTGCCGTGGCGCATTGAATTGTTTTATTAATAATATGTGTCAAAATACAACTTTACTAAATGACGATACAACTTTATTAGGAGTTTCCTTTTTTAGGGTAGACATAGGGATTCCACACGGATTAAAACATTGGTTTGCATCCGTGTGGTACGTAAATTCGTTCCAAATTTTGATTTGTTTCAAAGTTTCCACCAAGGTCACCTTTGTGCTAAGCGTGATTGGGGCGTGATTACAACCGTCTGGATGATGCTTAAGATGTCGCGGCACAGGCCCCGTTTGTAATCTATTCCATTTTATTAGTAAACATAGTCTAGTGTATTTCAAGGTTTAAGACGATGTTATAATCTTTAGTACACTGTATACTCAAACCACGGAGTATTTTATTCTTATTATTATTTATTTTTATTTATAATAAACTGTAAAACCAAACTATTCACGATTTTAATGAATTTGATGATTTGCTTGTGCCATAGTTTTGATTTAGACTGCAAACGCATATATTAAGGCCTCGCACACAAGATATAAGCCTTTTTTAAGTGATTTATTTAAAAACGCCTAAAGAGCTCGTTAATTTTAACAGTGTAAAAGTTCTTAAACGATTGTTTTAGAAGAAGAAAAAGTTGATAATCGACCAGTGCAATTATTCCCTTATAACTAAACCTAAAATAAATATGGAATGATCTTTAACATTTTACCATTTCATCTAAGAAGTATATAAAAATATTTTTTATAAATATTTTTTACTCTAATAGATTACAATGTTTTTAAGATTTTAAGGCAATTAAACACATTAACAGATTAGATATAGTCATATAAATAAAGAGAGGTTTATACCTCAAATAAAAACTACCAATTTTCTCTCGATCTCAAAATCAAAAACAGAAAAAAAGCAAAATTGTATATTCCAAAATTTTCACAATAATAACTTTTTAACAATTTTACTTTAAATAAGTTCAAAGCATATATAATCACAGTAAAGATGAAAACACCTTTCCAATTTTGTGTAGTCTATTGTCTATGCCTAATTTTCACGGTAAGCAATTATTCTATAACTTTAGATTGCCCAATGGCAACAGAGAGGAAGCTCGAGGCTTCCCTAATGGTTATAAATGAGATTGTCATTACTACGGCAGGAACAGGTAAAGTATTGGTTCCCTATGCCAGTTTGGCGCAACTTTCATATAAAAAAATGAAAAAAATAAGTTTGCTATGTTTTTATTCGCCCAAATCATATGGCACTAGTTGCCTTATATCTGAATGCCTTTAGACTTACTTTCAAATTATACGGGTTATACCTTTTCAAGTAAACTTCTTACAAAATTCGGGTTTGCTATGTATCTATGGAAGTCCCACTTCTTATTACGTAGTATTTATATACTCTTTGTCCTATGCGGGCAAGTTGCAGAATAGCACTCTACCACCAGTGATCTTGTTGGTTATGATCCGGTTCGCCTTTGCTCGCCTCTTACGAGCTGCCAAGAAAGACGGCTCATAGTCGATTTTACACAGACGACCCCGACCAATATGACAATATCTATTCAGGATATTTTAACTAAATTACTTTTCCGTGATTAGGACAGATTCGGGAATTATTTTAACAAATATTTAATTTTCAATAGGTGAATAGTCAAATAAATCGTTTGACATATTTGATTAAAAGTCATCCTTATGATACGTTACTTTAGAAGATGGTAGGCAGCCTGACATGTGTTATATAGGAGTATTTCCGTTTAAAATAATTTTAACGTTTTGAAAATGTTCAAAATCAGGAAATTCGTTGAACGTGATTTATAAATGGTATTTTTTATATAGTTGCAAGATCGCGACAAAATTTCAAGGTCGAATTCATACTTAACTGGATTATAAGACAATAATACGTAACAAAAGGTCTCAAGCTGCATTCAATTTAACTATGTTAGAGGCACTTCGATCTTACAAAATTTATAACATTCACTTTTATTCAAACAATGGAAAGCAAACTGCAACAACTCTAGATAAATACGTTTTTTTCAAAATGGCGATAAAATATATTTTAGAATAGACTTTTATTATAAAAATAGGTTGCAGTTTGCCTTCAAAATGTAACCCTGATATTTCCTTCAGCTACACACAAAAGTTATTTTATATTTTTGTATGAGAGCAAATCATTTTACCGTATTTTTTTGTTATTTTAATCTACATTATATAAAAAACTAATCTTAATTAAAAACAATTTTATAACGTTTTTTTTTATAATACACACTTTCATTTTACTTTATTCATAAAAGCAAAGTTGTCAGTAAACCATAGCCTATCATAGAATATGAAATAGACCGACGAGCCTTTACCACGTGTAACTAATTATAGATGACGTTCGGTAGTTTACGTATCGAAATCTACGACACTTTTGGTCTCAAAAAATAGTTTTCTTAGTTACCAGTAGAGGCGCTGATCTAGATTTTCTAAACTTATGGTAAGGGGTCTGAAAAACGTAGCTTCACTCAAAACGTGGACTGTCATACATAATAGCGGTAATAACGCAATAATTATACTTATTTTAAGCTATCTCTTTTTTATTTCAACACAATTAATCAAAAGAGACAAGACACGTTTAGTGACGTCAGATTAGTCTTTATAGACATTTTTATAGACGTTCAAACTGTACCTCGGGCCTCGATTCAAATACGTACAAGTTGATATATCCTGAATAATTTGACACTTCTAAAATATTTGTGGTTATTTTCAATTTTATAAAAAAACACACTTCTAAAATAAGCCTCATCAACACTTATAAGGATTGAAGTCAAACTTACTAAATTATTATGGACTACAAAGAAACAAAACCGAGTGTATACTGCAAACAATTACATTTTGATACATTTAGAGCAATACGATAGCATGTGGCGAACGAAAAAGTCATAAAGCAATAACAGAAGAAAATTATTCTTCTAAAAATGATGCCCGGTAGAACCACAAAACAAATTCAAACTCATCAACCGATTAAAGGTGGACAAAGGAGGATTAGTCGATCAAAAATTAACCGATTTCGATGTTTTTTTTTTGTCAAGTGTCAAGTGGCCCATAATTTTATCTTGATCTGACCTGTGGTTATTGAATCACACTTAATAACGCAACGACTTTCATGTACCTGATCGTAGTGGAAATAAAAGTTATGTGCGACCATCACGGAATCATTAGCTATTTTCTGAAGGAACAAATATCAAATCGCGACGTAGTAATGAAATAATTGCAATCGGTTTCTTGCAGTTTTATAGGGTTTCATTATTTATTTGTGTTACCTAAGAACTTTTTCTAGATAAACTAGATTTCATCATTCCTTTTTTATATGAAAGTCGATGCTTATGGCAATATCCCTTCAAACATGATCAAGATTGGAGTTATACTCAACAACAGTTATGGATTTGTATAAATTAAAAACCATCTATAAAACTAAAAAAATAGTTCTTGCATTTATATTGCACTAGATTTAACCAGTCGCTCGCATTCAGGTCATTAAAAAGTATTCAATGTTACTTTTAATACCTCCAAAAACATGTGTACAAGTGTAATGATGATTGGTTAAGTAGTTTTCGCGTGAAAGTGCAACAAATAAACTTACATTCGAATTTAAATTATTAGCAGGTATTTAAATTTTTAACGTAGAGCAAACTCGCGAATAATCGATACGGAATAAAAATTTAAACGATTCTGAATGTTTCATCTCAATTCGAATTAAGAATAAACGATTAAAAAGGCTGCTTTTATGTTTTTTTCATTCACTGAGTATGTGATCTTTCAGTGCAAATTGAAACGTTTGAAAATCTATTATCTATGTGTGTGTATGATTAGCATTGGTAGAGATAACCACTCCATCTTCAGTCACAGCTGACGCTTTACACTTAAGCTTGTGTTTCTTAGCACAGGTCCATCTTATGCGGTTGCCGATTAGGGATCTCGAATGTCTGAAAAATTTGTGACCCCCAATGTAGATATTCCTCGACTCCTTGCAGAATCTTGCTCTCAGCATTGCGTGCAAAAACGCTGAAAGAACGAGAATATTATTAGTTCCATTATAATATTACCCGATTTTCTTCTTTACTAATATTTATTTATAAACCTAGAATTGGTTTTGGAACGTGCTACCTTATCTTGATATCAGTTTAATTCATTTGTTTTATGTTTTATAGTGTAAAAATAAGAACGAGAAAATGTTTTCTTGTTCTTATTCTTAAAAATTGTAAATTTTTTTTATTAATACAAATTTGTACATAGAGAAGCAAGTTTCTAAAGTGTACAGATAAAAACTCGCTTTTATAGTAACCTACGCATGTTTATTCAAGAGCAAGGTTGGGTAAGACTGTTAAATTTTGAGCAAAAGAAGAAAATTGGGCAAAATTGAAAGAAAAGAAAAATGGATGGAAAAATTATCTATCAAAATTTAAAGACAATTAACTGGTGGTATCAACATTTGTAGGTCTGGTAGAATCGTGCACTTGGTGCTCGATACTCTCAGCCTTACTAGCATTGGACTTAGCGTGAAGATGTATCAATATTTTACAGCTGTTTTCTTTCACACTTTTTCTTCAGAAATTTCGTTTATCAAATAGAATAAAAAAATATCAGACAGACATAACTAAACGTGTTGGTAATTTTTTATTCTATTGAATAAGCATTTTGGTTGTTATTGTCTTGTTGAGCAAAGAAAAATGGAAGTATTGTATTTAAAAACACAGTAATAATGTTTAATAGTTATAAATCTAAAAAAATACAATTTCTTTAGTACCTGATAAAATTTCACATGAGCAAATAGTATAATCTATAAATAAAACCAAAAACACATCATATTAAACTACTGGTTATCTTCAAACCATACCAATATAAATCTCTCGATAAATTATACAAGATGATCCAAAACCCAAAGCAATCAATGTACTCGTATATGCTTATGTGTAAGTCAATGACATTAATAATCAGAATACACAAAGCCCAAAAAAAATTAACAAGTGATTACTTATTAATTTTTTTGGGCTTACCAGACCCAGAATTAAAAACAAAATGTTCATCATACCAATGCTGGGAGACCGAACCCAGGCCTCGTGAATGCTCGGTATTGTTAGGCATATACGATCACCCAAGAGGCGGTCAAACTATTTAATATTCTTTAACACATCCGAATATATTGTCCCGCAGAGGTAATGGTGTATTGAGGAGGTTCATGGTTGTGGTTTTCCTGGATAAACCTGAGATTCCCTTGCACATCTGTACGAGCTTTGGCTTGACACAAACGACTCTTCTTCCTGGTACAGTACCAGAACATAGGACTGTACTCCGAGTACGTGAACCCGTTGATCATTAGCATTCCCTTTTTAGAACGGCTCGGTATCCTAATAACTGAAACAGTGGCAAATCTCTAATTAATGTCACTATTTACACACACTCACACACACACACACCAAGTCCCTTGCAGAGTGGGCAGTTTCCTTCACATTTGTTTTACTTTTCATTCAAATACGCCAGTTTTGGAGACTCTGGACACTACTCTCAGATGATTCTGTCATATAATGTTACCTAGATCTATCTGGATATCTACATCCATCCACATTCACATTGCGTATTGCCAATTGCGAAAGATTCATCTGCCATTATTTCCACATGACCGAATCAGCACAGCATGTCCTTTTTCATTTTGACAACAATATTTCGATCTCACTTTCTCTCTAGCCTCGCTGTTGCGAATGCGATCAGCGAGCGTTACACTAAAGAATCAATTTAAATATACTATATAGATCAAATTTCCAAATGTTCTTCTAAATCAGATTTTACTTACCGTTATCACTAGGTACATAGTATAAAACAATGTCGCTTTCTCTGTCCCTATGTCCCTTTGTTTTTTAACAGATAAAGTGATTAAAGACGTGGGTTTATATGCATATTTCATAACCGTGCGAAGCCGGGGCGGGCTGCTAGTAATATATATATATAATCAACAGGACACGTACCTGTACTAATAAGATTTATGTGATATTATCACAGTATTTGTAATATTCATGCATTTTGTGTAATATATTAATATCAGTTGTATCTCTACTGTTCATACTGCACCTTTTGATAAAAGTGTGGTATAAATTCTTTCTTTTTACTTTATTTTTTATCAAGCCTTTCTCTATGACAGGCTTTTATACAACTTCCTCTGTTTTTTTGCTAGTTTTTGATGAGTAAGAAGCTGTTGAAAATGATTTAACTTAAATTTTGAATATTCACACCTTTAACTCAGATGACGAATTGATCTTAGACACTAAAATTATAACTAACCATTTTTTTGTATATAATTATAAATAGTCAATAATAAACTTGTAAATATGGCCGATTGCAGATTAAATTTTCTTTTTTTGTAAAATATACCCAATATTGTCATCAAATGAAAGTAACTGACTCGTAAATCACATCATGAAAAAAGTCTAATCCAAGATGGCCACCATCACAAAATGGCGGATTAACAACCCGCCAAACATGGGTATCAAATTAAAGGAATTTAAAAATAGAATACAATAACGTTTTTCAAAATTTATTTAAATAATTTAAGACTAGAAAATAGTAACACATACATACAAGAATAAAACACATATAAATTTTATTTATCTCATTATTTAACAAGTATATATATGTTAACATGTCTCATTAGTTTTGACAAGAAATATTGTGATATCTTTGCATCTACAGTGGTCGTGTTCATTAGCGACGTGGGTGATCTCATCGTCCACCGTCCAAATTATGCTTTTACATCCGTAATTTCGTTTCACACACCTCCATATTGTTTTAGCACCATTATATCTATGTACATTATATCTATGTCCCTTGTAGATCAACGCTCGACTTCGCGATGTCGGCACAAATGTGGCTGTAATGAAAAAAAAATCCTTAGATTTCACAATTAAATAATATTGCATATCATTCCTTTTTCCGCCTTGCTTTGCACTGACAAACAGCGAAGCTCGGGTTCGATTCCCGAGGGGGCAGGCATTTGTATGTTTAACATTTAGATGTCTGCATTTCCGGGTCTGGGTTTTTATAAAATTGATTCTGGTATAAATTTACTATGTATTAGAATAGTTGACAAATACCCATACACAAACATATAATTTACACTTTGAGGTTAGATTGAATTTGTGTGACTTGACCAGCGAAATAAAAAAAAGTATTTTCACGTCCATATCCATTAAGAGGTAGGCCGAGGCACAATCAGGGCACCCACGACGAGCCGAAATATTGGTTCATAAACATCCAAACATTCACTGACTGTGACTGTGCAAAAACTGTTGGCATAACCCACCGCGTGATGAGCGTTTTACAAAATTAGTTTGTCAAAACAGGTTTTGAAGCTTGATTGACAAAATTTTATTTCATTGTTTTTTTTAAATGACTAATATGTCGCCAACCTCACCGGGCTAAACATTTTTATTGTCGTATTGGAGTTCCGATGTGTTTTGACAAACACGGTTTAATTTCGCTTTGAATTTTTTGTAGCGTGAGCTCGTGTATGACATGGATGTCAGAAGAATTGAAAGCACAGAAAATCCTTGTTAAAGGGCATCTCTTTTGATTTGTCTGTGTCACGAAGTCTTACTACGGGCGGCGGTGCGTACGAACCTGATGTGCGCAGCGCAGTTTGACAACCGTTCAAACCAACATCAAATTGTTTGACGATCTCGAGGACCCTTAATTAAACCATCTGTAAATTGGATGTAGTTAAGCAGAAAATGCCACATGAACACCAAAATTGAGTGAAACATAATAAAGAGGTCGTAAAGCTTAAAATACTTTCGTTCAGTAAGATCCTACAGATAAACAAAGCTATGACATTTATATAATTATTAGATACTAACCCACATATATGACCAGTACATATTATTATAAATATATAAACTTCAAAATCAATTATCTCAAAACTAGTAAAATGTGGATTGGATTCTTTCTGCTTAACTACGTCCAATTATAGATCGGAAAGCCGGTGTGTTCTCCTTACTTTAATACCTAATCATGATAGTGGTAAGCATGCATATTTTGATAACAGAACATAGAAAATCTGGTTAAACTGGGTGTGGACTCTATGATATATTAAAACAATAAAAGTGTTTTAAAAAAAATATAAGTTTAATATTTCACCTAAAGACAATTAAGTAGCCACATAACTACGTTACAAACCTAATAAAAATTATAAAAAAATCGAAGGAAATATCTTACTTTTGCGAAGACGCGGTAATGTTATTTACAGTTTGTATATTATTTATTAAAGCAATGACATCGTTCTTAAACAAAATAATCCTAGAATTTTCCCTTCCATACTACCCTCCAAACAGGTTTACCACACAAACAAACATGCGAAACGATGGCAGGAATAGGTAGAACTTCACCCCCTAATATCAAAATAGATTTGTAAAGAATCTATACTTATTATCATCGGCACTTGGTGGAACTCCATTGTATACACACTTTTTTTTTTAGGTAAACGTTTGTACTTTTCCACTATACACCTATACAGTATAATGTATAGTGGAAAAGTACAAGCTTTTACCTCAAAAGAGTGGGTATAGATTTGTACAGTTGATCTGATGATACAAATAAAAAAAAGTATCTTCAAGCCTGTATCCCCAAACAGGTAGACGGTTGAGCAAACAGGACACCAACAACTAGCGAAATATACTAAGTCGCACAATATGATAGGTGACAAACCTGGCAACTACCAGGCACTTATTTAATCCGGGCCAAGGATGTTTTTTTGGACAACCCAGAACCTCTAGATATCAAATTCAACTGGTAACCACTATCATATACCACGTATAATTAATGCGAATGTGGATGGATGTAGGTACCCGGGGAGACCAAGGTTGACATTTCACAATCAGATCACTCGGATATTGACAGAAAGAAAGAATAGAAATATCCGAGGCTGATGTCAAGAGTCTCCGAAACCGACGTGTTTGTATAAAAAGGGTAATGAATGTGAAGGAAGTCAGACAGGTTCGCGAGGTCTGGCACTCGATACTCTCTGCCTACTCCGCAAGGGACTTGGCGTGAAGATATGTATGTATGTATTAATTATTAGTTGGAAATGATATATTTGTAAAACTAAAATGCGTATGATCGTTTACAACTCGAATAACTTGATCTTCATCTGTCCAGACTATGTTCTTGCAGCCGTAATTTCTCTTGTTGCACCTCCATGAGGACTTGGAGCCTTTTAATCTATGTCTGGTGTATCGGTTACCGTCGTATATCATCGTACGATTTCGTGCAGTATCTATAAATATAGCTGAAAAACAAATTTACAATATCAGTATTTTGCGTATTTTTAAGTAACAGGTCAGCAAGCAAGAATAGGTCTCCTGATGGTAAGAGATAACCGCGGTCTATAAACACCATAGATGTTAAATGTGAGTCGCTGTCCGGCGATCGGTGTGTTAGGCCAACACAGCCTTCTGTGTGGTTTAACATTATTTTTTTATGATATAGGAAGGCAAACAAGCAGATGGATTTCCTGATGGTAAGAAATTCACGCCGCCTAGAGACACCAAAGGAGGTAATGATGCGTTGCCAACCTGAGGCCGGGATGTTAGGCTTCGAGCAAAAGTAAGTTTACCGGCTACCTTACCCTCCGAACCGGAACACGTCATGACGTTATGGCGGCAGGAATAGGTACCAATCCGGGCGAGTCGCTGCTAAACTTTAGCACCTAGTCAGATGTCACGGTGTTAGTAACGGTGAGCCTATGCTCGCCTTTTGCGAGCTGCCTGGCAAGGAAGGCAGATGGTCTATTCTACAAAGGAGTCCGGACCAACACGGGGGAAATTTAATAAAAATGTAATAAAGTTTGTATATTTAGGATAATCCTGACTTTTATTTAGAAGAGAGAGTAAAACGAGCAAGTGGGTGATGGTAAATCACCGCCGCCCACGGACTCTGGAGTAGGATGATACCTGGAGTGCCACATGCACGTAAAGCATGCATGTGGCACTCCAGGTGTTTGTTATGTTTTTTGGATTTGTCTAATAAATGTACAAGGTATCGTTAGTTTTATCTTTAATTAAATCAAATTTAATTAAAAATGAGAGTATTTAATATTTTCATTGCTTTTACGACTCGTTCGTTTCATTACTGCGATCAAGTTCACATGGAGAACTTCTTCATCGCCTTTAATTTTCACAAAGAATTCGATATGGTAAACTTTTTGCTATTGAAAAAAGTTATTTCGGTAATAATGTTCATGTTCATTCAAAACCCGGACCACTTCATCATCGACCGTCCAAACGATGCTCTTGCAACCAATATTTCTCTTGGTACACCTCCATGACGATTTACGACCTTTGGATCTATCCTGGTTGTAACGTTCCCCATTGTAGATCAAAGCGCGACCTCGTGTGGTTGGCACGTAAAAAGCTGTAAGAAAATAAGTCGATGGTAAGGTTTCTCATTAAAGAAATATAAGACCGCCTCGTTGGTCAAGTGGTTAGCGTACACGCCTAACTATATCGACCGACCGCGAAGCTCGGGTTAATTCCCGACGGGGGCAGGCATTTACGTGATGTACATTTAGGTGTCTGCATTTCCGGGTCTAGGTGTTTATGAAATTTATCTTGGTATCTATTTTAGTTATTTCTATGTATTAGTGTCGTTGACTAACACCCATAACACAAGCATATAATTTGCTTACTTTGGGGTTAGATTCAATTTGTGTCATTTGTCCAAGAAAAAAAAATTTGGTGACGAGTAAACAACGCGGTATTTTTTAAACCATGGATGATTACGCTTTTATGTTTGTCAAAATTAGCAAATTATATTTTTAAGTCGGATGGATTGCCAATACACAATCATTATCGGTTCAGTAATTTTTGTGATACGCCTACAAAAAAAGAAAGATTCCAGGAAACATTTGTTTTAAGGCGTTCCTGTAATTTATGGTAATTATTTTTCAAGAAGAACGAATACAGAAAAAAACTCTCCTCAACATAACTATAAAACAAATTAGCTTTAATGGAAAGCTCTGACATGAAAAAACATACATACGTCGAACTCGTGCTAATTTAGAATTTCATAGACACGTTTCAAGAACCGCTATGGTCTATATTTTTATGGGATACGACAGCGAACAACCACAGGATTCTGATGGTAAGAGATAACCATTGCCTATAAACACCGCAGATGTTATAGGTGCGTCGCTGTACTATAGCCGGGGTGTTAAACCCGACGCACACGACTACTAGATACCCTACCCTCCGGACCAGAACACGAAAAGCATTTGCATAAGGCAGCAATAGGACATCCCGACCTCAGGTTGGCAGCGCACCATTACCACCTTTGGTGTCTCTAGGCGGCGTGAATTTCTTTCCATCAGGAAATCCGTCTGCTTCTTTGCCTTCCTAATTCCTAAAAAAAAAATAGGAGAGGCGGAGAACCCCTAGCCGAATAAGTCACTATACAAATAAATACTATTTGTAATGGTTTTAACCAAAATTGTATTTACAATAATATTTTCAAAAAGTATAAAATTATACACTTATTTCTATGTAATACATCATTCTAACGATATTATATTAGGTTATCCTTGCCTATGTCTATAACCTATACACAATTACATTACATTTTAAATAAAATATATTACATATTTGTGCTTACATTATTAAAGCACAGTAAAACTGCAAAAAACGGTTTTCAATTTGAAAGTACTTCATCAATATACACAAAATTAAGTATTTTCTTTAATGTCCCTCGTATTTCATTATCAGATCCAAACTATTGCAATGTACCTCGAAAGTACGATATTTCAAATAAAAAAATCATTTATGACATAGAAATCGATTGGTATTTATAATAAATAGAGGAATCGAACATATATATTATATAACCTTTCCCTTTTTTCGAACTCGGTTGAAATACAAATAAATAAAAGCGGTTGTCAAATATTAGTTTACTTTACTTAACCAACTCAAAAAATATTAACTGTAGGTATTTTATTGTACGTTTTTTACACGATTATTCGGCCAATGACGAAACGATTTTGATGTTTCTTTTTTGGTAAGGTAGGTTTATATAGAAGAGGAGGCAAACGAGCAAATGGGTCACCTGGTGGAAAGTGATCACCTCCGCTCACGAACATATGCAACACCAGGAGTATCGCAGATGCGTTGCCGACCTTTAAGGAAGAATACGTTCTTTTCTTGAAAGTTCCTAAGTCATAATCGTTTGGGAATACCGCCTTTAATAGGTTATTAATCTGAGATAGTTCCATATCCATTTTATAAAATAAAGTTTCTTCACGCCCATATCCCCGAAAAGGTAGGCAGAGGCACAACCAGGGTATCCACGGCTAGCCGAAGATACTAAGTCCCACAATATGATAGGTGGCAAGCCTATTGCCAACCGGGTACATATCCTATCCCGAGCAACATTTATTTTTTATTAGAAAATTGGAAAAACCCAATTTTCTTTTGTTGCTCGACCCGAGATTCGAACCCTGGACCTCATGCAGTCAAGTCCAACAACTGAACCGCTAGAGCGTTTTATATTGATCCGATTAATGGTTTTTGAGTTGAATGATATTATAACGATTAATGTGTTTAACATAGATGAAAATGTACTGCGTTAACTCAAAACTACTCGGGGTGTTGATATGGATGTGAGACCATCTCGGCAACACTTGCTTACTTCCGAAAAAACGCAACGTGGTAATAAAAAATAGTCGGTGTTTTGCAGTTTTACTGTACTCAAGTCATTTCTAACTATAATATTCATATAGTCATATATATACTCGTATTAAAAATAAGAGGAAGAGCTATATTTATAAGCTATATCTCTTATCGAGCAAAATCGAGAGCATTCATCATTTATCATTTCCACAGTGACTAGGACTAGGTAGCAATACTACCTATTGGTGATACGCAAGGATAAGAAGCACCACAGCACCACCTTGGTTATTTTCACATTTATATAACAAATCTCAATACACATACATAAATCATTGTTTGTCCACGATGGACTCCTAAACTACTGAACCGATATCAATCAAATTTGCACACCGTGTGCAGTTTGATCCAACTTGAAAGATAGGATAGCTTACATCTCAATTTATGATTAAAAAAATTACAATCCGAGCGAAGCCGGAACAGGCAGCTAGTATGTTTTATTACTAATATAGTGTCGGGTATTAAACCGTATTTGGAATTACAAACAACCTTCAGACAACTTGGTTGAAGCGTCAAACACCTACATCTCCTTATTGACTTATTTTCAGGCCAAGACCCTGATGGGGTAGGCCGAGAGTATCTAATACCTAATACCACAAGCCTGGCAGTACTGCCTAGCTTCCTCCATATTTATTACTCTTTTTATACAAACACGAAGTTTTATGAGACTTTTAACACCAACCTGCCTACAAATAAATCCAGATACGCATTAAGTCCCGATAACAAACTAATAATTAATAACTACTGGCTGTTTGGTTTGTAATAGCCAACGTTCAAACTCGGGTCTTGTTTCAAATTTCATCAAAATTGGTTTAGTTGTTCAAAGCTTAACAAACAGGCAGAATTTCACAAATGTAATAATAATAAGTATCTGGTATGCGTGAGTTCAAAATTAAAAAAAAAATGTTCTTGGTTTTGGAGCGCCAATGCCTAGTAGTAGTAGTAGTATTGTCTAGAGCAGAGGTTCCCAAACTTATTTCATGTAACGCCCACTTTGAAAATCAGTTGTTTTGTAGCGCCCCCCCCCCTCGTTTTTTTCTTGTCAATAACCTCAATAACATATTTGTTGCGCCTAGTTTAAAAAAAACATTTTTTTCAAGATTTATACCGCCCCCTCTAGGCTTCCAGCGCCCACCAAGGGGGCGTTATCGCCCACTTTGGGAAAGGCTGGTCTAGAGGGAAAGGCAGCCTGTAAGCTTACTAACGTAAGACCCTTTAAACTCAAGTTAAACAATAAACATTATCGTTTATACTTTTCATTAATGGCACAATTCTTACACCATTATTGTACATACATACATACATACATATCTTCACGCCAAGTCCCTTACGGGGTAGGCAGAGAGTATCGAGTGCCAGACCTCACGATCCTGACAAACCTGTCTTGCTTC
>NJDC01002621.1:401464-457310 GCA_002245475.1 Calephelis virginiensis
TTTTTTTCAATCCCACTCTTTCTCGGATTTCACTGTTACGAATGCGGTCAGCGAGCGTTACACCACAGATTTTCCGTAGTGCTCTCATTTCGACCATTATTGTGTCTATTAATAAATGTTTTTGTTTTTTACATAATCTTAATTAGGATTCTAGACGGTTGTAAACGCTGATAGTAAACATTAGTTTGCATACCGGACCGTAGATGTGAGCCATGTTAAATAATAATCGGAAGACGAAAATAAAGCTTCCTCCAATGTTACCTTTGTAATAGAGCGTATTTACAACCGTCTAGAACACCTTTAAACAATACAGACAGGCTCCGATAATCTACTTTCTAAAGTACACATTTAAACACTAGACCTTATAGTTGTACCAAGGGTCACAGACCCAATACATGACTTACATTACTAGTAGGCCATATAACACTATCCGACTAAAAACAAATTTTAATGCCGATGAGGAATATAAAGTATTTACATTATTTATATTTTACAATGCTTATATTGACACATATAATATCAATATAACTTATTAGGAAAATATTTGCCAAGATTTTTAATTCTTGGAAAATGTGTGGCACCTCAGCGACCACATATACATTTCTGGACCATACATGATTCTTACGCTGGTCGCATGTTTAGTATTCGTCCATACACGAATGTATATTATTATAGGTAGACCAAAGTAGAAAGGCAGATAAATTTTATAGTAAGAGACCTATTGACCTATTCGATTAATCCGTTCCCAACAAAGCTAGGATTTTTTTGAATATTACCAATGCAGGCGAGCTACTGTAAAGCATTGGTTAAAAAAATAAAGCTATCTAAATTACTAGACTTAGTCGTATATAAATTATAACATATTAAGACTATAACCTGGTGGAAGCTAGCAATAAAAATATTTTTGAAAGGTAATTTTAAGTATATTCATGATTGACCAATTCTTAAACAAAAAAAAGTATCTTTACGCCCATATCCCCGAAAAGGTAGGCAGAGGCACAACCAGGGCACCCACGACTAGCCAAAGATACTAAGTCCCACAATGTGATAGGTGGCAAGCCTATCGCCAACCGGGCACATATCCTATTCCGAGCAACATTTTTTTTAGAAAATTGATAAAACCCAATTTTCTTTTTGTTGCCTAACCCGGGTTAGGCTCATGCAGTCAAGTCCAAGAACTGAACCGCTAGACCACAGAAGCGATACAATACAGACAATATTTAAAAAATCTTAGCTTTGTGGGAAAATGGCTGGTCGAGATAGATTAGTTGCTCTTAGACTTCAAAGTTGACATAAGTCGCATACATATACATGGAAATGACATGTTTAAATATTTCACAGATTGTTCTTAAAGTTGCAATTTGAGCGCACATCCTAAAAATTCAAACTTCATCGAGATATTTTATTTTAGCACTTGCCTTGAGCTTGGGATAAATTTCCACAAATTTCAAAGAAAACGTTAAAAAAGGAATTAAGAATTTCGCCACAAAAGTTGAATCCTCAGTAGCCCAAATGGTTTAGCATTAATTGGCTTGAGACGAAAGGGTACAAGTTCAAATGTAGAGGAGTCCTTTTTCTTTCTTTAAAATCTAAGTCCAACAATTAAAATAATCCATCATTAAAATAAATATTATAAAGTAAAGGAAAATTAAGGGTATCCTAAGTATTTGTTGCAAATTTGTCCTTTGGATAATGGGTGTTCATGTTTATTCACTTCATGGACCACTTTATCATTTATGGTCCAAACCCGATTCTTACAGCCGGTCACTCGTTTGGTACACCTCCAGACGATTCTGGACCCATCACTAGAATGTACATTGTAACGTTGCCCTTTGTAGATTAACGCCCGACTTCGTAGGGTTGGTACAAACATCGCTGGAAAAAATTCAACAAAACATCTTATTTTCAACATTTTAAATACATAATTTGAAAAAATACGTACATGCTCTTGTAATATCCCGGCCGCAGGTTGGCAACGCGCCATTATCACCTTTGGTGTCTCTAGGCGGCGTGAATTTCTTACCATCAGGAAATCCTTCTGCTTGTTTGCCTTCCAACAATTTCATTATTTCCTGCATTTTGCAAAGGCACCTTACGGTTTTAACAACTCTACCGAACTTTTCATTACCTGTTCGCTTTAAAGATTGAAGACGCTAATGTAGATAACATGGATTAGTAAATAGAAAGGAAGCGGAAACATTTTTCGCCACTCCAACCCCTGACAAACTTATTACCGAGTTTGTTTTTTTACAATATCGATTGCAATAATATTCATACACGAAGTGGGTATGAGTAGTTTTACATTTCATTTAATTTCAATAAAAGTAAAATGAAAACAAGTTGTTTTTAAATATTTTATAAATTCAATATATTTTTTTTTATTTTAAAGCAATTTATTTACAAATTATATTATGTTTTCGCAAATAGCAAATAACTTATTAAATATCTATAAAAACAATATAAGTACTCGTACTATATTTTTTCAATATTATATATTAAGAGATTGCTTATACCTACGTTTACAAATTAATATACTGTTTGTAACAAATTTTACAATTCCATTAATTATAAAAAAACACTTAAAAAATGAAATATAATAAAATACTTAAAAATCATATTTTAATATATTTTATACTAGCTGTTAGACGCGGCTTCGCCCACGATAAATTGAGATGCAAGCTATTATATCGCTCGGATTGTAATTTTTTTAATCATAAATTGAGATGTAAGCTATCCTATCTTTCAAGTTAGGTCAAACTGCACGCGGTGTTTAAATTTGATTGAAATCGGTTAAGTAGTTTAGGAGTCCATAGCAGACAAACAACGTGACACGTAATTTCTGTATATAAATATTAGCATTATTAATAGCAAACAAAGATTAGCTAGGACAGCAAATAAGTAAACGCAATATTTTCATATATAGATACTGAACATAGAAAAAGCAGACTTTTTAAATATCAGTAAAAGAGTATCTTTACGCCCGAAACCCCGAAGACAGACTACCTGAGCACCCGTGACTAGCCGAAGCCACTAAGTACCGCAATGTAATAGTTGGCAATCCTGTCACCAACCGGGTGAGCACATATCCAATTTCAGGCAACATTATTTTTATTAGAAAATAAAAAAAAAACATTCTTTGTGCCCGACACGGGGATTAAAACCATCTGAAGTAAAGTCTAACACTGAACCGCTAGTTTTCAGACGCGATTTAAAATATAATTATTTTTACAATTTAATTATATTATATGAGTATAATATGTCACTTTCTCTTACTTTTTATTTGCTTATAATTAAGTTTTCTACATTAAAATTATTTTGCATACATTAAATTTTAATAATTAAGTAATATACATTGATTTATTTGACAATAAAATATTTTTATCTTTATTAACAAACGAAAACAAAAGTGTAAATTATCAAACAAAAACTATTCGTTAGATGCGCACTTTTAAAAACCAGACTTTTATGTTTTTGTAAACCATACAAACAATAGTTTGTTTTTCATATTTTTAAATTGCAGACGATTTGAAGAAAAAGAATTTCTGTAAGAATTACACTCTGTTTCTACAGACATCCATGTGTTAAAGTTGCGCTTTTTATCAGATTCGTATCTCTAGCCATTTTACTTCAGAAAATTCTCAACCAAAATACAATAATCGCAAACACAACACAACGAAAAATAACCGCAAATATCTCATCAACTTATAGCACTTCCCATGTATTAGCGTGCTTCGCGCACACAAGAGTAGGCCGCAGCGGGACGTTTCGGACCGGATTTTTGCGCGCCCCTAGTGGAGTTAGCAATGTGGTCTACAGCTTCGTTCGGCATCCATATTACTTTTTACATATATTTATATTTTAAGTTTACGATTTTATAACAAGCAGAAAAAGGTAAGTTCTTCATCAGAGCTGTCTATAAAATCAAATTACACGTTCGACATTACCGTACTGAGCAACAAAAATCCGTCAATGCGCTGTGGCCCGGCGCGCCTGAGTATACTTTTGCAAATATGCTGCGCTCCACTCTAGTAAGTGCTATGCTTTAAGAGGTTATATATTTGCGTTGCCTACTGTACGTAACGCGATGAAAGTAAGGTAAAGTTCGTACGAATCTTTCTGGTATCACCTACTTTAACTGCTTTTGTGAAATCATTTTGTACCTAGTCTAGATAACTAAATTATTCTATTAACGGGTGATAGGGTTGTTACACCTTCTTTTTTTATTTTATTCAACAGGACATATTTATTACAAATAGCTATTAAATTTTAAAAAATAAAAAGACTAGAACTCTTTTCTTATTATTAAGAGAATTCTAGTATTAAAATAAAACTGCCTTTTATTAAATTTAATTTAATTTAATTTAATTAAATAAAAAGTTTAAAAAAGTAGTAAGAAATCAGTCTAAGGCAAACAAACAAATATGTAAAAGGAAAACTTGATTATATTGCTTTTTTTTATTATTTCCTTCATTAAAAACCACAAACATACCACGAGTATGTACAAGTTTTATTACCCTATAAAATATTATTAAGAACTCTGTAAAACTATAATAAAGTTGCAATTTATATCCTATTAATATTATAAATGCGAAAGTTGGTATGGATGTTTGTTACTCTTTCACGCTCGAATGGCTGAACGGATTTGTCTGAAATTTGGAAGACAGATAGATTGTGACCTGGATTAACATATAGGCTATTTTTAATCCCGATCGCACACCGGGTTTCTGTGAAAACGCGGACGAAGCCGCAGGTAACAGCTAGTTTTATATAAGGTGAAGAGTATTGAACGAAAACAACAAAAAAAATTTTTTCGAGTTAATCATCAAAACACGTAATGGTGACATTCGCTGTACAGTTGGATATTATTTGCCAATTTTACTAAAATAAAAAGAAACCTGTCAAATTGCAATATCTAGTTTTGGAGGCATCGAGAGAAAAGATGCAGTGCTTTCATAATTATTGAATTTTGGCTACATGTTGGGTAAAACTAATTAAATTTGGTAGTATTTTGTACATTTTTGTTTAATTTATTTGCACACCTGAATAATTCTTGAAGAGATAAGTGTGTGTCGTATATTTTCCCGTCACCGCCAAACCTCACTCGATGACTTTAGGATACCGCTTTACCTAACCAATACTCTGACATGACTTACTTTGACGACTTATGACTATTATTACAGAAGTTGAAGCCATGAGAAAAATGTATATCTAATATAGAAAGAAGAGGCAGTATGGTCCAAAAGTATTAGCCTGACCAATAATAAAAATAAAAATGTAGTGAATTTGTTAACGACTAAAACAGCGAAGTAGTAAGCGAATTAAGCGAATATTGACTTAATTTCAATATTCATGTATTTACTTTTAACCCCCTTAATATCTAATTGATTTCACTGTAAGGGCCATTTTCACGATCCTGGGTTAAATATTTAAATCTGAGTTAGCTTCTAACTAGGGTTAAATCGTTCTATATTTAAAAGTTTTCCTCGTTATTAAACTTAACTCAGGAAGGTGCTAACGTCCCTCAGTGTTCAGGTTACAACTTTGTTATTTAAACAGTTTTTATTTCAACTAAGTTTAATTGTTTAAGTAAGTACAGGGTACCCTATTAGATTTAGATGCCCGTGCATGGTCATGTTCGCTCCAGAATTTTACGATTTCGTTGCCAACCGTCCAGGCCCTGCTCTTGCAACCGATGTTTCGTTTGGTGCATCTCCATACGATCCGTGCTCCGAAAGTCGACTGCTTGTTGTATCTGTGCCCGTTGATAACCAACACTTTATTGGCACTTTTTCTAGTCGTTACGTCGAAGAACACTAAAAAATAAAAATGGTGTTACTAATTTGATTTGCGTTTATTTAATATAAAGTGTAAATCAACATAAAATATACGTCATCACTTTTGAAGGAGTACTTAGAATGACTTCTTTTGACACTTATTCTATTCTCTAAGTGTAATCAACGATATAAAAAATGGTTTTGAATTAGAAAAGTGGCTTCTTAAATAAAAAAAAACATTATACCATCTAGCTTAATATTTTTAGGATTTGCAGTGTTTAGTCCCTTATTAAAACCCATCTTTAAGATCACTGTAAAAATATGCTAAAAGTATTGAAACTTATATTATTAGCATAGACCTGTGATATCAACGTGCTTGTATAAAAAATGTTAATGTGGAAGAAGCTAGGAAGGTCTGCAGTAATAGTAACACTTGGCACTAGATACCTTTTGCTACATCATAAGACGATTGGCGTGAATTGACGATTGTAAGTACATCACTGTCTTCTAGCGGAGGTGTTGATCTAATTGTGCAAGTCTACCTGATACTCTAACCTCTGGATTGAAACATGATTCTGCCATTAATACTTTTATTGCTTGTTCTAAATTCTAATACCTATAATTAAAACAGGCTTCTGCTTTTAGGATGATTTATTTTGTATATTAGTAGATGCATTTTTATATTTTTAAGAGCACCATTACACAATATTCTGCTAAATCCTGTTTCTTACTTAAGGGTTGCCTGGAAGAGATCGGTGACTTGGCGATAAGGCCGCCTTTGTGTATCTTATAATTTAAGCTTTATTTGATGTATTTGTAATTTCTCTGTATTTGGTGCATAATAAAGAGTTATTGTATTGTATTGTATTTGTATCGATAGGAATAGGTAAGGCAGTGGATAGCCCGGACGATTTGTAGTACGGCACAGTACCAGCACTGGTCTTTTTGGTAATGACTCACTTAACCTTTGCTCGCCTCTTACAAGCTACCTGACAGGGAGGTAGACGGTCTATTCTACACAGGAGACCCGGACCAAACCGGGAAAAATTGTTAAAAACATTATTCAGAAGCTTTAATCAGATATCGAATTTTGCTTTATCTTTTTCTTCCTTAAATAATGCATTTTTTCACATTCTATTTTAATTCTGACATCACAATAATTACGTATTATGTACATAGTTATCTAAGTTACATTTTTATAAATTAGAAATTAAGTGAAAGAAAAGCGTGAAAGAGAATGTATGAAACTAGAAGATATGTTGCCCAACAACTTTGAGAGGAACACCATACTCTTTTGGACAGAGGTAAAAGGTTTGAGGTTGTTTGTCTGCTTCTAGAATTAATAGAATTAAGTCTAAGAGTGGTGATATTCTTGTAAGTACAAATAACGAGTTAAAAATTAAAACGGTGGTGTGAAACTTAGGGAGATACATGAATATGCCCAGGTTGCTGCCGCTAGATCTGAGTACTCAAATGACTCAGAAATTACGGAGGCATGAGATGCCATTATGATGGAAGAAGTTGAATGGACGACTAGGAGTATAAAACTTGGTAAGCCTACGTGAATAAATTTGGTTACAGCTGAGATGATCAAGGTTGGTGATCCTAACATCCGGAACTATTTCTGGGTCTGGGACTGTTGAGGGACCGGCAGAATATCCGAAGACTGGTGGCGTGCGGTCATTGTGCCCTTTTATAAAAGCCCTGGTTACATGCATGTACTGCACCAGTCACAAGGCCATCAGTCTGATCAGCTTAAGGTAAACTACTTCAAGGTTAGGTTTTGAATCAGGGAGCTCAAATCTTGTTTAAATCCCAACGTTGTTGAATGGAAGTCAGAATAGGGTAAGTCAGGCAAACACAAACTCAAAAATCAAAATCTATTTATTCACATGGATCTATACAAAGATTCTTGTGACGCGTCTATATAATTCTAAAAACTACCACCGGATCGGAACGCGGCCACACACTGAGAAGATTCGGCAAAGCATGAAAATATGATAGAAGCGAACGAAATGAGAGTGCTATGGAAAATTTGTGGTGTATTGCTCGCTCACCGCATTCGTCAACATCAAGATCCAAGAAATCTTGGGATCAAAAGAACATTTTGGTGTTAAAATGAGAAAGGGTAGGGTTCTGTTATGTGAATACAATGATAGATGAAAGATTGACAAAGTAGGTACACAATATGGATGGATGTAAGTACCAGTTGAAATCTAGATTGACATTCCAAGATCGAATCGCTCGATCAAATTTATCCGAGGATGGTGTCAAGTATATCCAAAACCAGCGTGTTTGCATGAAACGGATAATGAATGTTGAGGAAACTAGGCAGATCTTCTACTACTACTCCATATGGGACTCGGTGTGAAGATATGAATATGTGACAAATTCACCAACTTTATGGTTATTATGGCCCCTTTTATAAGTAAGTTGATTTCCTTCAGTCCAAACCCTGCTTTTGCAGCCTTGGTTACGTTTCGTGCACCGCCATGTCACCCGGCCTCCTATATCACTCTGTTGGTTGTATCGATGACCGTTGAAGATTAAAGCCTTGTTGCCTTGCTTCGTTGTAATAAATTTAACTGTAATTTAAATGTAATCTTTTAAAACTGTCATTTTTTTAATTCAAAAATTGTATCTCATTGTTTTCCTATCAGCCTGTATACTTTATTCCAAAAAAACTTAAATGATATAACTGTAAATAATCGTAAAAAAACGGGCCACTAATATTTTGTAAATTAGAAAAGAGAACTAGGAAGTTGCTATCTTGACGAAACATGTAGTACGCTCACAGAAGAACCTCCAAAAGACCGTTGCTTTTGTGCAAAAAATTAAAGAAAATAAGGGGCATATGTTATTTGTGAGTACGTATTTTAATAGAACTCTACATTTAACTACTGTTACAAAATAAAACTATTTTTTTCAATAATCTTAACACAACTTATATTTAATGCAGTTAAGAACCATCTAGATCAAGTTAGTGTCACGAGCACGCACGCATGCAAACACACACAGATACGTCAAACTCATAACACCCCCTTGGGCGTTAATAAAGACGTAGTATTAAAATATGAATTGATTATTCAAATTGAAACGCGATAGTTAAAGATGTAAGTGTAAGAGAAGCTGCGGCTACGCTACGATTATTATTATTATTCTCCTCTCCTGCACTATAGGCCTAACATCTCTACTGCGGGACAGCGACGTACCTATAACATCTATGATATCTTGGCTATCGTTGTCTCTTACCATCAAGAGACCTGTGTGCTTATTCACTGACCTATCATATACAAATATAAATCTATATCTAATAGAAGTAAACAAATTATACCTTTTCTAAAATGGATGACAAAGATACTAATACATATTTAAGAGTATACAAAAACATTAATAAATTTGATAATAATTTATTATCTTGATAGATGCTAATTGAAGATACAACTGATTTAAGCGTTTTTTGCATTAGTTATGTCATTTAAATATTTCACTTCATCTTAATGAAATAATAAACTTACATAACAGATAAAAACTCCTACTATCATTAAAGATAACATGTTAGCTAAATGTTTTGTTTTTATGATGAGTTTTCTTTGTTACATATAATTCTCTAAGGCCAGTTGCACATTCCCGGGTTAAAATTTAACTTCGAGTTACCTTATAACTTGAGTTAAATCTCTTTGTATTTGACAGTTTAACTCATAATTAAATTTAACCTAGGAACGTGCATGTGGCCCTAAATAATCCTAACAAACGTCTACAAACCAGTTCCACGTTCTTTAGTTAAGTATTTAACTCTTAGCTTCTGACTAAGGTTTATCAAATTACATTTCACAATTTAACTCAATACATGTAAAGCCCACTACATCTTCCTGCATCGCGTCAGTCACCCAGGAGTATCAGCGACAAACACGTAGCGGACAAGTATCATCAACAAGTGGCCAACTTCTGTCATAGACGGAAACGTTACATTCTCGTGTTTTTGAAGATGATCTAGAAAACTTAGTTTTTACAAAAGGCCACAAATACAGAGTATCTTTATTGATCTTTTATTGCAATAAATAAACAGCAGATTACACGTAATAGCACTTTAACTACTTGCTAACAGATTATATATAACAGCACATGTCTGAAGTACCAAGTCCCTAAAATAATTAATACTAGTGTAGTTACATACAATACAAGTTTATTATTTACACCAAAACCGTATACTTAGTTAAACAATACTATACAGTTTAGAAAACAGTCAGCAAATATAATTACTACAACTATCAACATTCTTCATTACAATTGCGTCTCTATATTACTGCGACTTTGTTTAAGCTTTCAAATGCTATAAAATTTTGTGTTCTAGTTTATTGAACATACATATTTACACAAACATTTTCCTGTCTGGCTTCCTTCTCATTCATTACCCTTTTTATACAAACACGTCAGTTTCGGAGACAAAACCTTAATGATTTTTGCCTTAAACATATTATTAACTGTTTTTGGCCTCTGTGGTCTAGTGGTTCAGTTGTTGGACTTGACTACACGAGGTCACAAGTGTTCAAATCCCGGTTTGGGCAACAAAAAGAAAAATGTTGCTCGGGATTGGAAATGTGCCCGATTGGCGATAGGCCTGCCACTTACCACATTGTGGGACTTAATGTCTTCGGCTAGTCGTGGGTATCTTAGTTGTGTCTCTGCCCACTCCTTCGGGGATATGGGCATGAAGATGTTTTTTTAGATTACCTATTTTTGCCGCCATAATGTCACAGTCTATTCCGGTCCGGAGAGTAGGATAGCCGGGAGACTTGTACAATGGGCCTCACATCCCGGTCAGAGGACAGAGACGCATCTAAACGTCACGGTTGTCTATAACCATTAGGAGATGTGTGTTTGTTCGCTGACCTCTCACATAAAAAAATGGGTGCGTGTAATTATGTACGCGCGTGAAAAGTTACACTTGATTTGGACTTTGCTAAAAAAACTATAACGAAAAAATCGCACTTGTATGAAAAATAAAACACTTGTGTGAATATAGAAACATATTTCTAAAGCAGCCAACTTCATAATGTTACTTTTGTGTTACAGATGCGCGCGTATCTAAAAATTTCACTCTCATATTTTTTTATAACGCGCTTAACGAAGTATAACTTCAAGAAAACCAGAAAAACTTAGCTAAGTCATGCCCACATTTGATAACTCATTTAAATTATCAGCATCAGCTACCCGAAAATATTGTGAGTGATCGATACCCGGCTGTAGTACGTAACGAACACACACGAACAGTTCGTTTACGAATTTGTTTGTACTCGGCGAATAAATAAAATAAAACCTCTTTATAATATTTCAGATGCCTTTTGGTGCTGGTGACCTCAAACCATACCTAATGTTAATACAATTTTTAATCTTCTGCTCTAAAACAATTTACAGTAATATATGATATAACCGATTTAAATAAAAAGTACAAAAAAAAAACAAAATGTAATGGTATTAAGACAAACGTAAAAAGGTTTTGTGATTTTCGTATAGCAACACAAAAACACACTCTTCCTCCCATCATCACTACATATTATGAAACAAAGTCGCGTTTCATTGTCCCTAAGTATGCTTAAATTTTTAAAACTGCGCAACAGATTTTGATGCGTTTTCTTTAAATAGATAGAGTGGTTTATATGTACGAGTATAATGACAAAGAAGTTTTTCCACCCGTGTGAAGCTAACCACTTTCATTAAAATTTAAATATACAACATACAACCAAGCTCTTATTACTTATTAAAAATGTAATATCAAATTCACAAACGTTAGCTACAATTTAGTTAGATTCACCTATGTTAAAGATCATTAAAATGTATTTTTACTAAAACTTAAAGTTCGCAACGAAATATAAGCGGATCTACCAGATAATTAACTTTACAGGATTTGAACCGTAATCTTGTAGCAGATAATTGTAAGGTATCGCTTAAAAAATTGGTAACAATGACTACGTTAATAAGCACTACAATATAACCTATAAAATCTGTACAAACTTCAAATGAACTAATAGAGTTTCTAGACGATTGTAAACATTGGTTTGCATCCGCCTGGACCGTGGTTTTGTCTAAATTTAATAACAACTGAAGGGTGGAAACATAAATTCCTCCAAGGTCACCTTTGTTAGAAAGCGTGTTTGCAACCGTCTGGAACGTTTTTAGGTTTAAAAGTCTGATATACATTATTTCATTTTTACAAATTGTTCGTTGATAAGCGCATCACTTTATTAAAGGTTTGAGCGATTGTGTTGGAATTTCAAATATTTTATAAATTATTTTTTTAAGAAAAAAAAAATGATCCATAAGTTAGAAATTTGGAATTTTTATATCTAATTCGAAAAATCGTTAACTGGGAGCAGAAATGTTCAAATCTTTGTAAAAACTCCCAAAAAACATCGCGTTTTATAATAAACAATTTTTTTACAAGGTGTTATACTTATATTTTTAAACGACTTTAAAAAGAGGAAGCTATAAATTCCACAGCAACTTTTTTATGTGTTTTTAAGGATTACTTGACCAGTAAAAGATCAATTTTGATTGGTTTTTTTTACAAAGATATTTCACAAATCCGAGGTGGTCCCATATTATCTTTCGAACATAATACAATCTTCTATTTTTCAAAATTGGTTACAAATGTACGTGTACCTATCTGCGTCCACTTTTTTAAGTATTTTTACTGTTATTACTTTTTTTACAACAAGGTGTACATAAATAAAATTAATATTAAGAAAACCTTTTTTTACAAAAGCATTATTTCATTTAACCTTATTTTAGTATATTATTCAACGACAAAGATTCCTTTCCTTGGGATGTTAATTTTTACTTGTTTAAGTACACTGGTCTTGTGCCATTCAGCATTTCCTTTATTATCTGGTTACCATCATGATTATGTTCCCAGAATTTGATCAGTTTGTTTTCAATGGTCCAAGCTCGACTTTTACAGCCCATGTTTCGTTTGGTACACCTCCATACCAATTTGTGTCCAAATGTTTTGTGCTTGTTAAAACGCTGCCCATTGATAACGAGTACAGGATGTCCAGATTGTCGACGCAGGTTTTCGTCGAAATAATAGTCAGCTGGCGAAATCAATTTATAGTATTGTAAAATATATACATCATGTTATGAAGATACACATTTAAAATGTTATATAATTCCCAAAACATTTGCCTTAATAATTTCTCAGTAAATAAATTATAGTTTTTTTTTAATTATAGTATCAATAACAAAAACATGTTGTATACTTTATTCTGGGAAATATATAAGATTTTACAAAATATGAAGTTCAGAAATAGCATGCAGTTTAATAAGAAATAAACGAAACTAGCGAACGTTTCGATTGTCTTCTTAAAATTAGCTAAGAGATAAGTAATTATATTCAACGAATTAATCACAAGCTATTTTGTATATATTTAATACGCGAAGAGTTTTTGGCTTTGAAATTCTTTAGAGAAATCATTTGTCTCTTAAAATATTATTAAATTCAAATATACTATTCATATTGCTGAAATGGAGTTTCCGTCGGTGTGATGATACTAGATAAAAACCTTAGAAGATTTCATAGTCTAAAAAAACATTAATTAATTATAGGTATGAAAATACAAAACATTGGTTGACTACATTTATTATAATTAACATTTAAAATGGCATCTAAATTATAAATATAAAATTATTTCAATTTTTGGATTCTTAACATTAAGGCAAATATACTATAAGTATTAATGACCAGTGGAAACAATCTCCCGTTATCGTATCGAATCAAAAATGCACGGATTGTTTAAAACAAGATAGATTTAATATCAAAGTAAATGATTACCCGCGACCTCGTTAGCCTAATCCAGCTACGAATTCAATACAAACTTTCATACATACATACATACATATCTTCACACAAGTCCCTTACGGGTAAAAACTTTCATCTCTATTATAACAATTTGGGGGTTGACTAAAAATAATCTATAAACATGGGTCTCTACTATATGCATTCCAAATTTCATCAAAGTCGATATGACAGTAGCTTAGTCATGAAAAACAGACAGACGAACAAATTTTGGTATTTGTTATATTAGTATTTTCGCTTGTTTGCGCGTGTAACTGTTACTTAATTAATGTGAACGCGCGTTAACTTAAAGCTTTAAAAATGACGGACAGAAAGTTTGATAATTGTCTAGATCAAGAGTTTAAATTGTATGTCAAATTAAGCAGAGAGTTCAAGTAACCTTTAGATAAATATATTTATAACAGGAGTTCTAGACGGTTGTAAACACTTGTAACATTAGTTTTCATCCGTCTAGAGTGCACATTTAATCCAAATTAAATAATTGGAAGATAGAAACAAAGTCTCCTCCAAAGTTATCTTTGTTTTGTGACGTGTTTACGGCTATCTACAACGTCATTAAAGTATACAATATCTAATGGTTATGCTCTCCTCTTATACAAATAATGTCATCATCAACGGTTAAGACTCTGCACTTGCATCCTGTGTTACGCTTGTTGCACCTCCATGTGATCCTATTGTCGCTGATACCCTGCTTGTTATAACGGTCATTACCAATAGCCAGCACTCTGTTACCACCTTTGGTCAACATGAAGCGGGCACCAGAAAAGTCAATGGCACCTGGAACATACAATTCAAGTCAACAAATGCAATTATATTCTTTTCTTATGCGTGCATTAAATAATTATTAGATTAATCGCCTAAGTGGTCTACCGGTTCGGCGTCAGACTTGACTACTTGTGGTCTCGAGTTCGATTAAAAAAAATTAGAAAATGTGTATTTTAAATTTTCTTATAAAAATAATGTTGCCCGGGATTGAATATGTGCCCGGTTGGCGATAGGCTTGCCACCTATCATATTGTAGGACTAGTCATAGGCTAGTCATGGGGGTCGTAGTTGCGCTTC
The DNA here is from genome assembly GCA_002245475.1 of Calephelis virginiensis. Classification (NCBI taxonomy): domain Eukaryota; kingdom Metazoa; phylum Arthropoda; class Insecta; order Lepidoptera; family Riodinidae; genus Calephelis; species Calephelis virginiensis. The sequence continues at coordinate 416,156 of NJDC01002621.1, forward strand.
TTCCAACCTCTTTGGGGATATGGGCGTAAATATACTTTTTTATTTGCGCATTAAGACTTAAGTCCAGCTTTTCCTGACATATAATTTAAAAACCGTAAATATGTTTCATTATAATTTAACCTGAGTGTTTTAACCAACTTCGGTTTTAAAAAGTAATTTTACTTCGTAGATAAAAATTTAGTATTTTCCCCGATTTCCCTGGGATTTCATAATCAGGTCCAGCCTTAATAGCAATAGGAACATCTCGGAAGTGATCTTTTAAAAAAAAAAAAACAAATCAGTTCAGAAATTACGGAGAAATTGATTAAGATACCTACATAAAAGCTGGAGTCGGATATACAACCGCTTCCTTTTTTAAATCGGTTCAAAATCGATAAAATAGGTGTTATGGAAATCATGATTTTATTGCCTTCTCTGGAAAGTCACAGATTTCTTATCTATGAGTATACCTTGTCCTACCTTGTACCTTGCTATAGTATATTCAAAAAAGTCCAGACGAAAGTCATCTGGTATGTTGAGAGGTTAGTTGCACACCGAATCGCACTAACAATCAATAGAGCTCGGATTCAGTTTCCTTGAGGTATTTGTGTCATAAATATATATGCATATTTGTTTGGTCTGGGTTATTATTTCCCTTACAAAAATAAATTTATTTTCTTTTAGAAATAGTTTAAGAGAACCAACTTCCTCAAAATCAAATGACATTGTAAGAGGCTGGTGCTTTCACTAGGATAGCCTGTGTTAGCAGATCACCAATCCTCCACTTCAAAGCACAGATACTATAGTATTTATGAATACACTTGCGACTGTGCAACTTAACTTTTGCTAACAAAAAGTGAAGTTACACACCAGATCAACAGGAGCATAAGTTTTATTGGTAAGGAGGTTTTTTTATAAGTAGAAAAAAACTTTAAATTTTTTTTTAGAAAAAAATTTCAAAAAAAAACATTCTTCTAAAATTGATTAGGTATATGTATTTATATGGAGACTAGACTACAAAAAGGCCAAAAAACAAATATTTTTTGATTACATGATTCCTTTATATTTCAGAAAACCACAAGAATTTGTTATCAAAAAAAAAATCACAGTCGACGCCGAGCCGAAGTACAAAAAATAAAAGGACGAAACACTTCAAAACTGGCTGGCTGTCAGACTCTAAAACCCCGGCACGCAAAAGACACAATATAATTAGAGATGAAAATAATTAGAGGTGAAAGATACTCATTTGGTTTTTTCGAAAGTTTGAATATTTTAAGTAAAATACATGAAACTAATTGTTTTGTTCCAAAGTTTAATGTATTTTACTTTAGGGTTATTTGAACAATATAGATTGGCATGTATAATCCTACGTGTATTGATCGACGTATTTTTCATAAATTACAATAAATGAAGAAAAAACATAATATGGAAATGGATATACAAATAAACTGTTCTAAATAAAGGAGGATGCTGATTTAATCATGAAGTTATTTTATTATTATAAGTACTAAAAAACAGAAAAATACAATATAAATATATGTAAAAAACGGAAACTTGCAAAAAATAAATCGTAAGAACTCATAGAAACTTTCTGTGTTTTATTGAAAAATACGAAGTTCGATTGAAAAATACATGTATTTTGCTTTCAATTTTCAACCCTAGTCTTAAAATCAATAGGCACTGTATTTTTTCAAGTGGCATGATTGTGTTGAGAATTGCAATATAAAACATTTTCATGGACCGTCCATATTCTGCTGCGGCACCCGGTATTCTTTTTAGTACATCGCCAGAGTGAGCGATCGCCAACCGTGTTTTGGCGATTGTATCTTTGCCCATTCATCACTAGTACTGTCGTGCCGTATTTAGTTGTATCAAAGAAAACTGAAAATATAACACTAAAATTAAAAATTTCCCATAACCTAAAAAAAACCTACATGTTTTGTAGTTAAAAATCATCTCAATCAAATTAGCTTTCAAACAAAAAAACCGCAACTAAATCGGTCCATCAATTCAAATGTTATAATGCAACACACACCCATACATACATACACTGACACGCATATAATTATAACTCGTATATAATTCACTCTTACAATCGCGTAACAAACATACAGTCGAATTAACAGCCTCCTCATTTTTTAAAAGGGAAACTTAAAATTCTCTACCACTTATTCATCTGACTGTACTGTTACACCATATTTTACTATCCATCGGTGATGGGACCGTCTCATCCCTACATCACAAAACATAGAAGACTGACATCAACTATATGAAGGCATGATTAGAAACAGAAAAGCCAACTTAGCACCCACTAGCTAAAGGTTTACTTTGCAAAAAAAAATAAGTCATTTATTTACATTTTTTATTTACTTGACTTCTTAACGTAAATGTCTTGGTCTTTTGCAGTGTATACATGTTTTATTTTTTTTTAAATAAATAAATAAATATCCTTGGACAAGTTACACTAATTGAATCTAACCCCAAAGTAAGCAAATTAGAGCAGTACTATTTAAATTACGCGCTTCGGCTATATTCGTCAAGCTTCGGAAATCCGAATATATATGAAAGATATCTATATAGAGTTGTTATTACACATAATTAATAATTTCGCTTAAATTTAGATTAAGTCAGCCAATTTAAAAATAAAAGTACAAAGTGTAAAAAGTGTAAAGCCGAAGCGCATATTTTAAATAGTAGAAGTGTGTAAACTTGTGTTATGGGTGTTAGTCAACGATACGAATACATGGAAATACTTAAATACCAGAATAAATTTAATAAACACCAAACTCGGAGATGCAGGCATCCAAATGTTCATCACACAAATGTCTGCCCCCGTCAGGAATCGAACCCGATCCTCGCGGTTGGTTGGTGTAGTTAGGCGTGTACGCTAGCCATTCGACCAATGAGGCGGTCATATATCACTGTCGTTTACATAACATCAACGAATGAGATCTCGGGTTCGATTACCGACTCGGACAGCTCCAAATGCGTTTTTGTTTTAATTTTCTAATAAAAACGGATTCAACCGAGCTTGGACATCTAGCCCATTGGCCAAGTTTGCCACCTATCAGGTTGTGGGACTGAAGTATCTTCGCTTGAGCGTGCCCTTATTGTACCTCTGCCTAGTTCTTCGTTAAAACGGCATTTAATATCTTTCTATTAAATATTATCGTTTTACTAATTACAACACGATAACATTTACACAAAGAAATTTATCGGCTACATCAGAAAAATATTCTTTTCAAGTCTATTAAATATCAAAGAAAATACTATTTTCCAGCCCAAATCAAAAAACCGTTCCGAGAGGTGGCAACCCTGGTCTTTATCCGCCCAATATAATGTTAAGTACCAAATAAATATAAATTTAATATAACAACGGAAACATTCAGGGATATTAATATTAGTTTACTATAAATCTAAAATAATTTAAAATATCACAAATTCAAATCAGTAAATAAATTATTCTAAATTGGAAAGTGCACTACATAAATGGACTAATTAATAAATACCCAATTACTTACAAAATAATTAATTGCTAATAAAATCTTTTCTTGTATTTTTGCATACGAAATAACATGAATATTTTTACTTGAGTTTGTAAAAATTAAAAATACAACAAAAAATCTGGTAATTTTATTACCTGCCATCATGTAACAGAAAAAAAGGAAATTTTTACACTATAAATTTGATTGGTGGTAGAGTATGGTAGGAATTTGCCCGGGCTGGGTTTGACCGCCTTACCTATTCCTGCCACCATAATGACTCGGTCATGTTCCGGTCCAGAGGCATCCTGGCTGCAGGAGAGCGACGACTGTCTATAAGCCACGGTTGTCTCTTACCGTCAGGAGACCCGTATGTTTGTTGGCTGACCTGTAGCATAAAAAAAGTTAACAAATTTCTTACGGGCCCTACACTTAGTCAGCCAGAAGATCCAATCAGCGCACTCCCCCGTTCCATGATTACTATGAAATAATTGCGCTCTAGAGTAAATGTTTTAAGCGACAAATAACTATTTTTGACACTATAAAAGTAATTTTAAAAAAATATAAAAACTGAATCGATCATCTTTTAAGTATAATACTTATCTATGTTTATGCTAAATCTGGTAGATGGTTGGGTTTTGCTTTCAAAAAAGGGTTAACTTTTTGATTTTTTTCTGTCGAGCAAAGTGAAATAAATCGTGTTTTTGGAAACAATAGTTTTATAAAGCATATTAATGTTAATCTTGTGTATTTTTGTCCCCAAGATCCATAATTATTTTGTATGAAAAACACGTTATATTGCTGACGTATTTTAGCATACATGGACCCTTAATGATACTAACATTTCTACTTACTAATGACGGGAAATATTTTACTTACACACATATTTTTATATTTTGTTCTAGCAAAAAACTATTATTACCTTTCCTTCCATTAAAAAAATGTATTATCTACGATTGCCTAGGAACACCTTTTTTTGATAATACTCGAACGCAGCAAAAACTATAATTAATATCAATTATTCAACAAACAAAAACAACTAAAACAACTTATCCAAAACGCACACTGTCATGATTTGCGTCACTAGATTCCAAGTAGTCGATCAATTTCAAAGTTAGTCCACACGGAGCACGCTCTAGAATAGTCTAGCCATTTTGTATTAATATGTTTTGTCGCTATAAATTCAATTACTTTTCCAAAAATCTGAGTCTATCGGTCTCACCACAACAAAATAAACACTCGTTAAACACTGTCTGTGTTTAAACTTTTACTAAACAATGTCTTTTTTTAATAGCAAATGTGTTACTTATCTCGCGGTTTTATAACTTCACCGGTCTTTAAAATGCATTCTCAATCAACAACATGCTGCCACATCAAGTGTAGTATTTTATTGGGATGTAAACAGTGTTTAGTTAAACATGCGACTAAATAATTTTTGTGGTAAGTTAGGTGTTTCCGATTTCCAGCCATTCCCATCTTACTTTGGTGTAGTCGATACATTTAGTCCTTAATTTTTAGTCGTTTCACTTTGAATAACAAAATGGAGCATTAAAACCGATTTTAGTAAAACCTATTTTTCAATAATGATTATGATAATTCTGATGTCTTATAATATGATTATTGTAGGCCGTGATGGTGGCCTTACATCCACCAATTCGTCGTCGACCGCAACGCCATATCACTGTCCCATTCTTATTTACATGCGAATCTCTATGGTACTTATGACCCATAACTATGAGGACTGGTTTCCCGTGAGTTGACGGCTTAAATTCCACTTCTCCTGATCTTAGCCACCGCTCTAAAAAAAAAGTATCAAACTTGTAACAAAATGTCGGTGAAAATATATTTACCAGGGTATAAATAAAATTGGGATCGTTATGGGTTTTAGGGTTTTAAACATTTACATTATCGAATCAATATTTGATCAAAAATCTTGTTGACTTTCTATTAATTAATAAAGTGTAAAATAACTGATATTGAAATGAGGATAACTATTTCATGTGGTGACAAATAAATACAAACCAGAAAAGCTAAACCAGTTGGTTTATAGGTTATGAAAAAACTGGTTAAATAAAGTTTAGTAAAACTGCAAGAATATGCTTACATAGGAAATGTAAAAATATGGTGTCACAAAATGCCAAATGTCACTATACCATTGACTAATAGCGGATAATTTGAATAAGTTATTAAAACAAAAGATTATTAAAACAAAACTCTTGACTTACAAAATTTTTTATTACAAAACATATTAAGATATACAAAAAAAATGCCCAATAACTCTTGCATACTCGTACAATAAATCACTTTGTATTTAGTTCTTGTTAGTACAAGAATGATGACTTGACAAAAATTTAATAAGTAGCTTCAATCAATTTTTTGACAAATTTATCAAGTCAATTTCAGTACCTACAGCGAATTGAAACCACTTATTCATGCAATTAAACAGAAGATTCTTGATGTTTTAACAAAGAAAAAACAAATTGTATAGAACATTTTAGACGCGTCAAATTAATCATATTAAACGGATTTAATCGATATATCCGTGACCATAGATTAAACGTCTATGGAGATGTGTATAAACTAATCTGAAAGTGACTCTACTTTCTAATCCTTGCGTTGAAAGATCGATAAATTTAGTAAGTAAGCAGTAGGATTACTACCAATATTAAATTAAATAATTTTAAAAGGCTCGGGTTTGTGTTATTATACTAGTAGGAAATATTATTATACTAGCGCCACACAATATGTATAATATTAAGTACGGATGTCATTCAATATTGATTTTTTAAATTATGTTAATCATATCACATTTACTTATAATTTGAATACTCAAAACCTAAGATTCATTCACGTATTTCTACACTAAAAACTTGTATACGTAAAATAACAAAAATAATTTGTTCTCCTCCAAATTGGGTTGAAATAAAAGCATTCAATTAGAACGCGCCTTTACAATTTAACATAAAAAACAAAAGAGTAGTACCAACCTTTGTTGATGCTACATCTCGCTCTTTTAGACTAAGAACTGACGGCGTATTTTTTACATGCGCTCGCAGCGGTTGCGGGCCCGCAGATTTCGTAGAATATAGATTTATATTCAAAAAATAAGATCACATTTCACGACGCGATTTTCACCCGCAGCGCCTGCGGTATTTTACGGTTCCCGTGGCAGCGGTCGTCTGTCAGTTAATCGTGCGGGCGGCGATCTCCAGCCGCCTCGGCAAGTTGCGATCGCGCGCTCTGCGGTCGCTTGGCGGGCGACTATTTTATACTATCTGTACTGTATTATTTAACCGCAACCGCCGGCCGCGCGATAATCAACCGCCAAGTTTGCGGGCGATAATTTCATCCGCAGCGGCTGCGGGAGCGCAACAATTACCCGTCTCGTGACTTTTGAAATAGAATCGTAAAACCGCGACAGCCGCGGGCGCGGGTAAAAATCGCTCCATGAGCTCTGTCTCTTAGTATCTGAAATTTGCGAGGGAAATACACTATACAGTTAACAAAAGATGTTAAACAGATTATAGTAGAGTTTTAAGGTGTATGATTATGTTGGTTGATTTGCTTGAGAATTTGATTTTCCAAGGTAACAACAGTACATTTGCATCTAAGTCGTGTTCTTAGAGAGCATCTCCAGTGAACTGTGCCATTTTTGTTCCCCTGTGAATCCCTGTGAAACTTGTGGCCGTCGAACAGCATGAAGACTTGGCCCCGAGTAGATGGCAGGAATTCACATTTTTCGGAGTAACATCCCACTATAAATGTTAACAAAATTAAATATCGCAAGAAATTGAAAGTTATCAAAGCAAATAAATTGAATCTAATCCAAACCTCAAAATGCTTCTGTTACAAATGTTAGTCAACGTTAGAAATACAAAAAACAATAAGCATCTAGACTCAGAAATAAAGTTATTTAAATAAGAAAAGAACGCTAAGATAGAAGAGAGTTTAATTTGTTTTAAAGTAAATTATGAATTAATAAAAGTTCAAATGAATTTTTAGAAGTGCATGTTAAATGTTCTGTCCCCGTCGGTAATGTTAGTCATGAGCATAAGATGCGTATACTCGCCGCTAGACCAACGAGGTCGACATTTATTCAAAAAGCATACTCGGCTACGCTGTGCGTACACCTAGGCCACAATCAGCGACCATAACATCTATGATATCTATAAGCTAAAACCTGCCGTCCATATAAAGGTAAGTAATAACAGTAATAGGTAAAGGGTGGATCCCTACCCGGGCTGCACAGCACTCTGCTACAAGTAGCCTATGCTCACTTCTTATGGGCTTCCTGGTAGAGCGTCAGATATTCTATTCTACTTAATCCGGACCAACACATTCAACATTATTAAGCGATCAAGCGTCTAATGTTTCTAAAATTTTAAAGATACACATAAAATTCGGCCCGACGGGATTTCAACCTGTACCCTTTTGTCTCAAGCGGACTAATGCTCTAACCTTTTGAGCTACTAAGGATTCGTATCCCGTGGCGAACATTTTAATTTCATCCTTTACCGTTAAAACGGATAGTTATGTCTTACATATACACAGTTTTGAGTATCTACTAACAACTAAATGATTATCGTTACAGATGATATTCACATTTATAGCGGCCACAACTTTTGTTTCTCTCAAGGTATTTTAACTGAAAACTTGCCCTAATGCTTATTTGTAGAGATTGGACAAATGAAAGTTTTCAAGTCAAAATATGGGTCCGATAACATCATCTAACATAGCTACATGGTTATGGATATTCATTACTTTACGAATGACATCCTCAATACTCATGATGCGACTTCTACAGCATAAGTGCGTTGTTTCGAACATTTCCAAAATGCTTTCAAACCAGTAGTCCTTTCCAAATAATACAAATTACCATTGTACATCAAAGCGCGTCTCCCTTGGCGAGTTGTTACAAAACAGCAAGAATCTGTAAATGAAAAGTAAATATTGTTTAATTAATCAATATTTAATAACAAAATTGAAGTGTAGTGAAACTGCAAAAAATTAACAGTAGTAATCAATTTATAAATAAAACAATATTCTTTAATGAATTAATATAATCCCATTAATATTATAAATGCGAAAGTTTGTATGTTTGTTACTCCTTTACGCAAAAACTGCAGAATCGACTTTTATGAAATTTGGCACACTCAAAGAGGATAACTTGGATTAACACATAGGATAGTTTTATCCCGCCATAATGTTCCTGTGGAACCACGCGGGCAACGCCGTGGGCAGCAGCTAGTCTATATATATGTATGTATATACTATATATTCTTAGTTACATTACATTTTCTTATTTAACATTATAATTTTAGCATTATTTACAATATCACGGCATCTGGTGGACGCCACTTTCAGTTTTTAATCCTTGAAAGAAAAAAAGGGGTGTTAGAATATAAGATCGAGTGTCTGTGTGTGAATCTGTCTGCAAAATCATGACTCCTAATCGAATAAGGTGATTTTGTTGCGTATTTTTTTCTTGTTTAGTAAAGATAGCCATGTCTTCTTTCTTATTTATATATTTCACGAGGATGGGGCCTTTTGTGTGGTCGTCTTCGTGTGGTCTTCACATCACACACATCTGAACGTATGGAACGATTTTGTTGATTCGTTTTTTTTTTGTATTGGTTATATCAGGTGAAGTTCTTAGGAAGAAAAAAAAACCGGGAAAATTACAAGGAAAAAAACAACTTATTTTTTCGATGCAAACTGTCAGCAGTTGTTAATGTCAAGCAATACGAAGTTCGTCGTGTCAGTTAGTTTTATATAAAAAAATTACCCATTTCGCGTGGTCATCGCATCATGCCTGAACGAATGGACCAATTTTGATAATTCATTTTTTTTAGTGAAAAGAAGGATCCTATGAAACGTAAAACCGGGTAAAGCATGAAAATGGGAAAAGCAATGCATTCATCCACACAAACTGTTAGTAGCTGTCATTGTCAAGCATTACGAAGTTCACCGGGTCGGCTAGTACAAAATATAATTTTAAATTTAAACTAGGAGTACCTTTGTTTTATTAATAACACAGAAAGTGTTTCACTGTAGGAAATCTGTCTTATATCAAAGTAAAATTATTAAATTGGCACCTAGTTTGCAAAAAAAAAACGTACACCTATAGCTAGACTGGCAAAAAAGACGGTGCGTAATTGGAGATAAATTACCTCCACGGTCTTTTCTTTATGTGCGTAATTTATGAATTGGACTTACCTGAAGATAAAGACCCTAAATATATCCATTTTTACACTTTTGTGTATTAATGTTTTCATACACCACTACTTCAACAGTATCTCATTCATACTGCTTCAATAGCTGCCAATATACATACTTTACATTCACTGTTCGCTTCGCATCCAAAGCATCATAATCATTCAAAATCTGTTTTACATCTTTGGATTCATGGCTTAAAAAATGAATTTTCTTTAACATCATTGAACTTTTTTTAACTGAACAATTGAAATATTAATGTTGTTTCAAAATCGACCAAACTATCGTTATTAGAAATAAATTTTAACATTAGAGAAACTCTTTTGTATCGACCCCAATACTTGACTAATAATGGTTTCACACGGATTAAAATATTGGTTTGCATCCGTGCCGAACGCAAATTTAATTGAAATTTTGATTTGTTTCAAACAAAATTTCCACCAAGGTCACCTTCATGGAAGGCGTGATTGGGAGGTGATTACGGCCGTCTGGATGACACTTTAGGTTTGATAACAGATAATATCATTTTTATTTTTATTACCTACTAAAATAAAATAAAATAGGCGCCTCTATTGCAAAAAATCCGGGTTTTTAAAAATAACACTGCCAAAACGGGTGTTACTAAAAACAAGTAGTATTTTTCTATATAAGTATTAGTCGAAAAAGTTTTTGTTCTTACTATATTATAAGCGCAGTAAAAGTGCAAAAACCAACTCCAACTATTTCATTGGTTACCACGACGCGCTTTGATAATTTTTTTTTTCGAAATATAGCAAATGTTTTCAAAATGGTCCCACATGTCAGCGTCCTACTAGTACTACTAACTACTCACTATCGGATCATGATAAAATAAAAAGAACCAACTTTCTGTGTAACTAGTAACAAAAAATTGTTAATATCAAATCAGAAAAAGTATAATATAATCAGTACAATAAAATAAAATATACAAATGTCATTTTATAAATTTATTTAGTTGTAAAATTTTCTAGATATTTTATAACGCACTATTTTGAACGGGTTTAAACTAGTAACAACAAAATTAAACTATTTATACATTAGATATATGGAATAATATCAATATTGTATCGTTTAACAAAACTTTGTATTCAACTAAATTCGTAATATTTATATAAAGCTAATAATTTGGTACACCTTCAGGCTCGCTTTGAACAAATACATCAATTAATGTGTATAGCACAGGATGACTAAAAAAAATGACACAAGCTGTACCGACTGTTCAACGATTTTGCAAAATAACAGTAAAGCTTCATTATAGTATGGATTTTTTTAAATTTTTTTGCAGTGTCCGAGCATATCAATTACAAGGCTGTGATAGCATCACTATACACTGAACAAAAACTACCAAAATTAACAAGGATATTCACTGGTTATATGCTTAAGACTTCGACCACCTCATCACAAATAAATATAAGACGATAGTTTAATTAAACGCTGTCTAAAATTGACATCCAACCAAAAACATTCTACATGTGGACCAAATTATTTATTGGTTTTAATGTTAATCCAGATTTAGACAGTGTATGGTAAAACGAGTGTTCAATAAATGTTTAAAAATGTTGTGGAAAGCCGGTACCAACTTTCGCATATAATATCGATAATAAACTCAACATCTTTGCCACTTATATTTTATTTAAGGACCCAATTTTAAACAGTGTTTAATAAAACGTGAGTTCAATAAGTGTTTAATTTTTTTGTAGTCAGTGGGTACAGCTTTCACACATTATACGCTGAAGAACTCATAATCTTTGCCTTTTATCTTTTAAATGTGTATGTATATCCACACATCTGATGAGCGAGTTATAAAAAGTGACAGCACGGCCCTTGCAGCCATGCCTCCAGGAACATCGCCAGAATCCCTTCGCCCCTATCATCTTGTTAAGGTGGAATTTATTCCCGTTCACGAGGAGTGCTCGCTTTCCTTTATTCGTAGTTATGAATTCACATACAGGTACTTCTCCTGGAAAGATATTGATATGTGAAACCAGGAATTTGCAGTGGTATTACCTACTCTTATTCCACAAGTAAAGGTAGTGATATCATTCCTGAAGATTGAAAATAAAACTACAAAAACCGACTCCAAGTATTTCATTGGGCACAACGTAGAGATTTGATAATTCTTTTGTCGAAAGACAGCAAACATTCGAAATGGTCCCACACACATACACATATTGACGGAGTAAACGCGTAGCAAACATACAAGAAAACGTACACTCGAATTGCGATTTTCCTAACGTTTTTGGAGTCGGTTAAGAATATTTTTAAATACATCAGACATTTCAGAGTGCAGGGCATTCAAAGAAAAAATGTATACCCTTCAACATAATTAAAAATAATACAACGTATATTAAATATAAAAAAATAATATAAGACATAAAATCGATAAAGGTAAGAAAGATGAAATGTATTAGATAGTATCTTCATGCCCATGTCCCCGAAGAGGTAGGCAGAGGTACAACCAAGACACCCACGACTAGCCGAAGACACTAAGTCACACAATGTGATAGGTGGCAAGCCTATCGCCAACCGGTCACATTTCCAATCCCGACCAACATTTTTTTATTGGAAAATTGGAAAAATCCAATTTTCTTTGTGTTGGCCGACCCGGGATTCGAATCCGGGACCTCATGCAGTCAAGTCCAACACCCGAACCGCTAGACCACAGAGGCGAGGCGAGGTATTAGATATATTTTGATATCTGTCAAATATTTTGTAAACAAAATTGTGGGCGAAAACAACACAAGCAGACAGCAGCAGCAGCAAGTTTAGGCCGCTTGAATTGTACCTTTAATTTAAATCTAGAATTGAAATTCGCCTTTATGATCTAGCAATCCATTGCTGGACTTGATCGCATAAGGCCCAAGGTTCGATCCCCGGGTGGGGTAACAAAAACCTTTTTTTTTATTTTCCGATAAAACGCAGTGTCTTCGGGTAGTCATGGGTGACCTTATTGCACTTCTGCCTACTGCTACGGAGAAACGGGCGTGAAGATACTTTACTTTACTTTAAAAATGAACTTTATTTTAACCTTTTAATTTAAAAGTACGATTTTTTCTCATACAAGAAATGTCACCGCAACCTTCAGTCTCTGGGTAGTATTACATTATAAACAATATCATGATACCATGATAATATTGATAGTGTAATATGCTCTATCGCGGTATCATGACAATATCACAAGATTTCTGGAAATCTTGAAATCCACCATATTCAGGGGGCGTGACTTCAATAATATTGAAATGTGAGCGCATCGAGATATTTTATGTCAGTATTCGCTTGCAGTCATGAAGGAACAACGTGTGAGTAGTGACAATGGGTGACAAAATACGCATACGCTGTGTCGTTGACAGTAATGTTAACGAAGGAAATAATGACCTAAAGGAATTAATTCTAAACATAAATATTTTAAAATAATTGCCGAAATCGTCCACATCACCGCCCAAGATAATTTCTTGTGTGATATTTAGGTGTGTTTTTTTTTATATTTTAATGGAAGGCAAACTAGCAGACAGATTTCCTAAAGGTAAGAAATTCATGCCGTCTAGAAACACCAAAGTCGGTAGTGGTGTGTTGCCAACCTGAGGCCGGGATGCTAAGCCTCGACCGACGAAGCTACTACTTATATGCATATAAGTAGTATACTGATGATGATATTATTGACAAATGTAATAGCCCATTTCAATACTTGCGATATCGCGATATTAGGATCATGATAATATTGACAATGTAATACGCCCCTCTCGCTAATGATACTCCACTTTTTAACTTTTTGTCAACATAATTTACGTAAAAATGTATAAAGTAAATAATTTCTTGTTTAAAGATTCGTTTTTTTCTCATTTTATGACAATATACCATAAAAAGCTGATAATAATAATAACACAAAACTTTGCGTCAATTTATTTTTTAATATATTATTTACAAAATCCACTGTAAAAGTAACTCTTTTATTAATCATATATTATTAAAATTTTACCTCTTCTATAATTTGAGACGTTTTAATTAAGATAATAAAAATAAATTTCTAGGAAAGGTAACCACAAAAACGTTATTTATATTAATACCTCTTTTAAATAAGATTGCCTTTGAAAACACATATAAAATTAACTATCTTGACGCTATGACCGTATGTATAAATACTATACATATAACTTTTTTATTTTCCAGCAACTTCAAATGCAAAAAGACATTTAAAATGACTTCACTGTATTTGTTTTAAACAACAAAAAATTGTTTCGATGACAACTTGATTTATGTATTAAAATTTTTCAAACATAAAATTTAGTTAAATACCAAAAATGACAAATACAATTTATAAATCACTAAAACAAGAAACTAAATGACGATGACAAAATATAGCAAATAAATTATTTTTTATGTCAAGATCAAAACCTATATGTACTTAATCTAGGTATAAGTGATAATTAATTAATTATCACTCTTAAAAACCTATTCAATCTGTATTAAAATCGATCAAAAGATACAAAAAACTGCCTTTAATGCAGATAAAACAGGTTAAATATATAGTAAAACTTATATTTAGAACGCATATACCTAACAGGTCACTAGTATTTATGCCATACACAGGCTGATTATTCCACAACCAGCAAAAAAAATACACATAATGCACATTACATTCAAGGTAATGTACTAAAGTAACAGATAACATATAGATGACAACACAGTTTTCTTTTTCTATTTATTAAACTTCAAAACGTAATTATTTTAGAAAAAAATTCGTTAGGCAGAATAAAATATAAAAAAAAGTTTATTTCGATTTCAACTGTGCGGCATTTCGACACTTGTCAAGTATTTGTATACTTGTTCACATTAAAATTCTAAAAAAGTTGAATTTGTTAAAAAATAGTTTAAGTACATTATGTCTTATAATAAACAAGTTTTATAATAGATTTAGTTTCAAAAATTATTGATTGCTAATAAGTTTATTTTGTTGATAAAACTGAAAGTCAACACTATATAACGTCAATAAAAGTACAAAAATAAAAATGTAATTATTGATCTGCCCTAGGAATGTACAATACTTTTAATGTAACTAAAATATATCACATCATATTATAAAATAGACTAAGACCACATTGCAACTTTGCTATTATCATTTTGTTACAACAATTGCATATAATACTGTACAAAGTAGCTTCTCAAAGTAGTAGTTATCAATAACCAACAAAAAGCACAAAAGAAAATATTCTTTTAACTTCTCTAAATCAATATAAATTCAATAAAAAAAATAGTTAACCTTAATTGCAATGTGTATTTCGACTACCTACGAGTGATTATGCGTTTGTCGTACTCGTATTATGACATTGTCGATGGTAGTAACAAAAGCAGAACATCCTGTAGTTTTCTTTACACATCTCCACCGTATTTTTGCTCCTTCATTTTGATGGACCGTGAACCTCTGGTAACCAATATCCAAACACCGTTTCCCACCAATGGTGTATCCAAAGAACGCTGAAAAAAATCAGAATTTAGGTCATGACAGTAACATTTTTTAGCTTGTGGTTATGGAATTTTTTTGCAATTTTATTGCAATAAATACGCATCTAATAATAAATGTTGTTTACTCTAAAAAAGTTGAAGTAAGATAATAGTAATTTATACAACAATAATTCTATTTAAATCGATAATAATTCTCTATCATCTATTTAAATATATATAAAATCAATTGCTGTTCGTTAGTCTCGCTAAACCTTGAGAACGGAAAACCGATTTGACTAGTTTTGGTTTTGAATTATTTGTTCAAGTCCAGGGAAGAAAGACTGGGAAAAATAACATTTTTTTTTCATACAAACTGAACCCATGTAACGAAGTTCGCCAGGACATCTAGTATTACATAAATAGCATAAATAGCACAAAATTTAATTGCTATACAAAAGGCAAGCGGGTTTTCTGATGCAAAAAAATCAAATGTGTGAATGTTAAGCGCCATCCTGAAGACGCTCTGACTGAATAAATCTACCGGTTACCATACACTGGTTGTGATTCTGCTGTTCACATACTAAATTTATTTTAGATGCATGCAATCTTTTTTAAATGAAGCTAAAACGAAAAAGATAGAATATTTTAGACATGTCAGATTAGTCCCGACATGTCAAATTGTGATATACGTTTTCCGAGTGATAGATGATAATGAATACCATGACAAGTACACCATGGTAATTTTATAAACACAAAAAAACTCAACGATATCTTGCTTTTAGTCTTACTTCTTTAAAACTCCTCATACATCTAAACAATAAGGAGACATTCTTAATTCAAACTTATAAATAGGAAAACGTGTTAGCTAGTTCGTCCAGATTTAGCGCTTAAACGCCTGAATCTGTTTTAATAAAACTTGGTAGTCTGTACGTTGCAAATGGTCAGAAGTTGAGTTTTAACCCAAGTTGGTCCTGTGGGTCAGAGAAACAACCTTAAAATGCCAAGACAATGTAATGTAATGCAGGTAAAAAAGAAAATGTCAAAAATGTTATCAATAAATTTTATTTTTTATAAATCTTTAAAAAACAATAAATTAAATTAATGCTAATAAATATAGGTATTTTCAGTGGAATGTTTATATTTCTTAAATAGGGAGAATCAAGTCGTTTCCATACAAAAACTACATATATATATATATATAAATGATTTGTTATTTAAGAAATGGACATAAAAGAAGAAATATTTAGTTGTATTTCTTCATTTGTGTCCATTTGTTAGAGATACCCTCAAGATCGCCTCTGTGGTCTAGCGGTCCGGTTGCTGGACTTGACTTCATAAGTACCGGGTTTGATCTCCGAGTCAAAAAAGAAAATATGTTTTATACATTTTCTAATAGAAACAACGTTGCCCGATTAGAAATATGCCCGGTTGGCGATAAGCTTGCCACCTATCACATTGTGGAACTTAGTGTCTTCGGCTAGTCGTTGGTGCCCTAGCTCTACCTCTACCTACCTCTTCGGAGATTCAGACGAGAAGAGAATTTTTATTTGTTAAAGACATTCATATCAGATTTTGTTTAATTTGGAGGGTAGAACAATTATATTACTTACACATGAGGACGTTCCATCGATAACAAATAAGATTTTTCCAGTCTATAATATTCTATGGATGTCCGTCTCTATCAGAAAGTCATATGTTTTTATAGGGAAATATCAAGTCATAAAAATTAAGGAAACCATTCCTTCTCTTTGCTGACCCATAAACTTTAGTGTCTTTGGATTTGAGTAAATAAAAACCCAGCTTTTCTGATGATGGCAGGTGGTATAGACACCATAGACGTTATAGGTCGTCCTGTGGGGCCCTCTGAACTACGACAGTGCTAAAACATCAGCCGAAGGTTCTCATGTAATTTACATATGGTTATGTACATCCTTGTATTTGACTATAGTCCCTTCTATGGTGGTAACCGTGGCACGACAGCGATTGTCCTTCTTAACGCAGACCCATTGTACTCTGATGCCTTTGCTATCACTACGCTTGTTAAAACGGTGGGTATCTATAATTAAAAGAGGGTTGCCATACCGCGTCTTTGAATATATCGGCACATACCCTGTAAAAAAATATGTTTTAATCTTTCACTTAAAATAATTTCACCTTTGCCGTCTCATTCGTCGAGTGGCTAGCGTACACGCCTAACTACATAGACCAACTACGGGACTCGGGTTCGATTCCCGACAGGGCAGGCATTTGTGTGATGACCATTTAAATGTCTGCATTTCCGTGTCTGCGTGTTTATTAAATTTATTTGAGTATTGGAACGAAGTTCCTTATCGCGCGTTGTAAAAGGGAGCTAGACGGAAAAAAATCTCACGAAAAGTTGTAACGGAACTTTTTGCTGTAAGCTGTTTGGTCCTATAGAAAGCAAGCTAGATATTTTCATTTCTATTTCGCATTGAACAGTGTGGTGTCGCGACGATTATTTTTGTTGAATACAGGTATTTGTACGTAATAAATAATAACCCGGGTCTCCCTTGACACCTCTCAACTTTTTTTGTTTAACTATTTCTATGTATTAGAATCGTTGACTAACACCCATCCATTACACAAGTATATAATTTGCTTACTTTCGGGTTACATTCAATTTGTGTAACTTTTCCAGGGATAGTTATTATTATTATTTCATACGATAAGACAGCGAACATCACAGTCGACGGCTATCCTGATGGACTTCATAGATCTTTTCCATTTTTACTACTACTTTCTACTACAAGTTTAATTGAGATTGCCATAACCAAACTATTCGTAGTCTGCCTACAAATAATAAGAAGTTACGTACAGTCCTACTAAAATTTTAAAGTTGACTACCATTGACGAAAGACTGTAGTTAGATATCTTACTAACAGAATAGAACAGAACAGGATTGCGATTTGTCTATAAAACTACTGTCCGTTGGCAAAACAATTTTTGAATATGGGAACCAGACATATGTGGAAGAGACCTGTCAAGTTTCGCTCGTATTAATTACCATTGTCATGTTCAATTTTGAAGGAAAGGGTAATCAGTATATTATGTATGTATGAGACTTTACATACCACCTTGATATTAGTCACACATACTTAAAATCTTAAGTGTCTATAATAAGCAAAATGTTCTTGTCGTCAGGAAATTGTTTTCGTAATGTAAAAAAAATCCCAAATACCCATTAACCACAGATAAACTTAACACTTAAAACACAGATATAAAATCGTTTAATATTTTGTTCTTTTATATGTTTGCCAATAGGCTTTAAAATATAAAATAAGTATTTACATATTTTGAAACTTGAACTGTTGTCAAACAAAAAAAATAGCAGGCATGTAAATGTTACGAGCTGGGTTAGCAGACGTTGTTCTGCTATTTTTAAGGTGATTTTAGAAAAAAATTGGGGTGAGTCACTTTGGTCCCAAAAAAATTGGCCGATTCTCAGACCTACTCAATATGCTCACAAAATTTCACGAGAATTGTTCAAGCCGTTTCGGAGGAGTAGTAGTAGTATTTTATATAAATGTTATTATAAACACTGTGTATATACACATGCATAATGTAAACTCTAACCATGTGTTGAGTTGTTTTCACACTTGGCACTTGGTGAATCTCCATTATGTATTATTTACAAATGTTAACCATTTCGTATTTTTAGAACAAGTATATTTTCATATTTATAAACTGTAACACTTTTTATAGAATGGTATTTTCAAATTTTGATTTTTTTTTCATATTTTTAATACCTATCACATTAAGTCTATTTCCAATAACCTTAGGAGACAAAAAATCAAATAGTATATTTATGTTAGAATACTATGTGCAAAATAAAATACATATTTGTAAATTATTATAATTTATTTTAATAATTATACAGTTCAATCGAGTTTATTAAAAAACAAAAGGCACTTACGTAACAAACCACTAAAAATTAACATATATAATAAAGCAAAATATATAGTTTTAGTTAACATTTGATTACATAAAATCTGATAGACGTATATTGTTATTTACATTGTAAATGCATCGATTTAACTATTCTCTTAAGCCTTACCTTCTCATAAACATTTACGTTAACCTCTTATCATAAATAGAAAATAAGATATTTTAAATACCATTTTACTCCGCACCTTAAGAATAAGGCCGACTCAAACAAAGTTTGAGATATTCCTCATCTAATTTGTTTCTTATAAATGTATGGCTTATTAGTTTTATCTTTTGTCTATATTCTTATAAGTGAAAAAAATATTTTAATAACACGTCTCGATTTGACAGTTCTTTTTTAGAATAGGTCATATTTCTAATGTGATCTCGTAAAAGCAACAGACACAGGAACAGTCTGTAAAACACATCCTACAAAACAAAAGAAAAATGAATGAAATCGGACTTCGCATTTGTGAATTAAATACCAATTTGCATTTCGATTTTTACCCCTCTTCCAGAAGAACCCAAACATCAAGCGGAATTAAAAGTATTTTATAATGTTTCTCGGAAAATAAAATACATCTCAGTCAAATTTTCGTTACGATCGGTTTAGTGAATTCGACATAAATCGCAGTCGGGATACAGACAGACTGACAGAGAGACAGATAAATAGGCAGACAAAAATTTAAAAAAATGTGTTTTTCTGCCTGCTCCATTTTTTGTTTAAATGTCTTTAATTTACAGAATTCACTCTTCTATTATAAGGTTACGTATAACTCAAAAAAAATGTCGGATCATAACAAAATTATTCAAGACTACTTCGGAATCATGAGCTACTTTACAAAAAAAAAAACACAAAAATCAGTTCGGTAATAGCCAAGCAATCGCTTTACAAACATACAAAAAAACATACAACCGAATTGACAACCCCTGAACTCCAGTTTTGGAATAGGTTAAAACAAACGGGAACTAATTTTACAAAATTCTAACTCGAAATATGAAATGTACTTTCATATTTCAATAAAATAATTTGATTGTAAAAATTCAAATAAATGATGATGATGAACTTCGCTTATTAACAGAACAATATGAACCTGAGCATAGAACGACAAACAATAAGTCCCATGTTTAAGTAAATGTACAAGCTACTCTACCATTCAAGTCAGAACGAGCCTGTGGTAAGCACTGTCAATATCGTCGCCAATAGTCCAAATTATTGGATAATTCAACTAGCGATCAGTGGGGTCATCACATTATTATAATAAAATTCTTGTTTTGTCTTACTAATTACAAAAGTTTTACGTTTGCTAATAAATATAAAAATAATAGTCATAAATGCTAATCAAGTCAGCGATTCCAATAATATTCGAAGAAATGTATTTTATTAAATTGTATATAGTATAAGTTACACACGATTTCTTAAATAATCTATTTAGCTCTGATGATTCGTATAAATATTCCTATCTAATAGTTCAAACACCTTAACCATCTTATTAATAAACGAAGACTAATGAACTCAAATGTTATAGCCAGTATGACAGTGTAATAATGTCTACAATGTCGACATAAGCATTGACGAAGTCTTTATTTATTTATTCTTTATTGTACAATATAAACACAAACATAAGATAATGAATTAAAATGTTTCAAAAAAATACAAATGGCTGCAATCGGTCAAAGCAATTTCAACAAGCAGGAAAGACTGGAAATTGAAAAATTAAAAAATAAAATTAAAGGTAATTAAAAGTCTTTGTTAATAAATAAGAGCGAAAAACTAAAGTAAGAGGGAACAGCAATATATTATTTATATAAGCAAGGTATTAAAAAATCACTGAAAGCAATACCACATAGGTATATTATAGTACCAATGCATTCTATCTAAACACCTTGATAAGCGAAGGTGTGTAGAAATAGCAATGGATTATTTAAAGTACTATTCACAATTTCTATGTTCACTATGTTCTTTGAAACTCCGAGAGGTAATAATAATAACTGTAAATTCTCAAAACTCAAAATTTAAATAGTTTTGAGAAAAATAAGAAGCGTTTCTTAATAAACAGTCTAATAAAAAGTATTTGAAACGTGTGTATTTGAAAATTTGAATTTGTCTTGAAAAATATTGTTTTAATGAATGATAATGTAATTATAAAATTCAATGCTACCAAATCAAAATTCTAATGTGTTTAGTCGTAATTGACATCGAAAAGTCGTTCAAATTAAAGATAACCATTTTTTAAAATCCCAAATTTTGAGGAACTGTAACAAAGTATGTAACAGATTTTTTAATATAGTTTAAGTCACATATGACCACACAATGATAGAAAAATAATGGAATAGTATTCTTGTAGAACAGAAAAAAAAGTTAAGTATTGTACAGATATACAGACTGGCTTTATGTCTATCAACATAATATTTAGGGCCAGAACACATAGCCGCGTTGCGGCGCCGTGCCGCTAAAATCGTTGGTTTGTGTTGCGGTGTCATAGACGTGTCTCTGCCATGAAATATCGTGAGAAACTTGTTAGGTACTTATTTGTTAACAAAAATATATTACTCTCTTTTAAATAAATAAATAGTGTCACGCCGCTATAATCGGCAGTGACGCTACTGACGATTCTAGCAGCTCGGCAATGCAATGCAGTTATGTGTTTTGGCCCTAAATATATCCACTGCATCTTAAGAACTCCCTCATTTACTATCTTACAAATGATTGTGTTGGACATTGAATTTACAAATGAGATGGTTTATCATACTGATGCTGGCGCCACAGCCACTTCGAGAGCGTTTCACGCAGTGCCACCAAGTCTTTACCCCATATGACGATGTTCTCTTAAATCTGTGCTCACCAACCACAACAATTGGATTACCTCGTTGCGATATGCCAAATTTAACTGAAAAACAAAAAGAAATTAATTATGTCGTGTTGAAACTTTTAATGAACCGAATTTTAATTTACATTATACTACAGCATATTGAGCAACCCGTAGCTCTTTAATTTTATATGTTAAAATGCAGTATCACATACATTGTTTAATGATGTTAAAAAAGGCAATAAATGACACAGTATTTATTCATGTACAATCAGAGCCTTAACTAACCAGTTTTATGAATAAAATGTATTAACAAAGTCAGGGCACTGACTGTACTCACATAAACACACGTATTATAATTTTATAATTACAACTTACTTAAAGGACTCGATAAAACATAACTTTAAATAAAAATCATGAACTTGTGTAACTGAATATACATAGTTATAACAATATAATAAAAGAAATAACAATATAGAATGATTAGGATCACAGTTTTACGTCTCAAAAACAAAATTTATTACTGGGCAACTTTTTATATATTTCATTGTTAACACTCGGTAAAGCTTTAAAATGTTTGTAACTTCAAATGAAAATACTAGCTTCGCCCGCGTTTTCACAGGAACCCGTGGTGTGATCGGAATTGAAAGTAGCTGTTAATCCAGGTTACAATCTATCTGTGTTTCCAATTTCAGACAAATCCTTAGTAAAAAAACATCCATCCATATATACTCACAAACTTTCACATTTATAATATTAGTAGGATAACAAAAAGCGAAAAATGAATTGCAAAACATATAACACACATCTTCAAGTCCTTTGCGGGGTTAACGAAAAGTATAGAGTACCAAGTGTTACGATTCCTATAGACCTCCTCCCCATCTCATTACTTCTCTGATAGAAATAAGCCGACTTCGGAAACCTTTACGTTACAAATAATTTTTAAAACAGAACAAGTATGCTTATCATATATCCTTGGTTAAAATATGTGATATGTAAAAATATCGCTCAAAATCAACCCCAATGTTATAAAATGGAAGCGCATTTTCCACAAACAGTATGCGAATGCTGGAGACAAATATGTTTAAAACACTTTAGGCAAGTATATTTTGTCTTCCTGTCCTTCCTGTATCCACAATCTTTGCATCTTTTGCAAGAAACCGATTTATCGCGTACTACAGTAGGTATTGGTGCTCTTACAGAATTTATCTTCCTTTTGCGCTTAATATTAAACAAAACTGGAACAAATTTGAGTATTGGTATGTTTTTATTAGAATGCAAATGCTCCAAGCAAGAGGTAGATATTACATGGTATTTAAGAGTATTTTGTGTTAGCTATTTTAAATTATTTGAATTTTGTTACAAAGAAACATTTATCTAAAATTTATGTTTCTAGACATTGCGGTTTCCACTGTGTTTTAGGTTTCTATTTTTGTAGTTATTCCATAGATATCAACGATGATATGAGTGAAACTTTATGTCATACGTACGTTAACATCTATCCTAACGTTTGAACCGAAACATTAAATGATTACTGATCTGACATTAAGAAAAGTTAAAGGGTACCAATCAAGCAAACCGTTGCAGTATACACTATTAATTACAGGAAACACGCACACAGTTTTCGTACTGGAAAAGTAAAAAGTAGCTAAAATGCGATATGTGAAAATATTGTTATATCCTTGCTGCTTTTTACATAGATACAAAGCAGCAGCAAGAAAAATAAACTAGTAAGAGATACAAAGCGAAGAATGCTACTTTGTTATGCTTAGTTGTAAGCATGTTATGCTTAGTTGACTTAAGGGTACTTTTGCCTTTTGTTCTTAACGAACTTTAAGTCGTAATACAAAAATAATAAGTAATGAAGGCGTTGTAGTAACAAACATTTAATCGGTAATTAAAAAAGAAGACTTAAAAAAAGAAGATTAAAAAACTATCCTATCTGTAAAATAAACCTGCTCGTTCACCTCTGTCTACAACCTCAGTCTTTCTCTCTACGTCTTACTCTTTATATCTCTGGTATTACGGCCGATGTCTCCATTCTATGCATATACTTCCAGATACGTAGAGCCTTGAGGTTTCTCTGCCTTTGCCTTGGTGTAGACATTTTATAAAAAAACGAAAAAAAAGAAAAGTCAGCGTTTGCCCTTTTGTTGTATTACGTTTTAAATTTAGAAATTGTGTCTTTCAACTCAGTATTTTAGTTCATCACTTTTCGTGTGATTTAAAATTCATTGATGATTATGGTCATTCTTCCAGACCATGATGATGTTATCTAATGTGGTGACGGTCGCTTTACAGCCAGCAGCTGCTCTGTTACAAGCCCAATATATTCGTCTTCCAGAGCTGTGCTTGCAGTTGAATCGGTAATGTCCGTATTGCATGAGAGGTTTTCCACGCTTCGTTTGTATAAACATTGGTTCTGGAAGTTAACATATTAAAGTACAACTAGATGCTTTAAGGGATATTCTGATTGTGCAAAAACCAAAAACCTGGGTTCAAGAATCCAGACTGTCCTCACCCTAAAAG
The DNA here is from genome assembly GCA_002245475.1 of Calephelis virginiensis. Lineage (NCBI taxonomy): Eukaryota > Metazoa > Arthropoda > Insecta > Lepidoptera > Riodinidae > Calephelis > Calephelis virginiensis. The sequence continues at coordinate 440,571 of NJDC01002621.1, forward strand.
CGAGAGAGAGTTAGCTAGAAGTTTAAAAAAAAATCGTCCATACTTTTAATCTTCACGTTATGATGAAGTGGACTTTCTATCTTTTTTTTAATTGTGACAGTGCGTTTTTAAGAAACTTTTGCAAAGTTGCGTCAAGGTAATACTTCAAAGCAAACTAGACCTTATAACACATACAATAAAGTTTTGGTTTAACATAAATATTATTGACATAATATTGCTGACATACGGGACCTTTCTGTTGTGGTACGTTACAATAATCACATACGTTCGGAATACCGTACGAAAAATCACTAACTTTGAAGATAGCTTCATAGAATTGTTTGGTTTTGTTGCGTGCAAATTCACGTAGTTATATACCAAACATATGTGGCGGGTTAAATTCATTTTGTTGGAAACTCAGTCTTTATTTTCACAAGCAACATTGATCGGTATTATGATGATCAGTTCCAAAGTTAAGGGAGCCGGCAGATTACATTAATCCTATGACCTAGTCTTAAGTTAGTAACTCTTAAATTATATTATGAAAAAAGTATCTGAACGCCCGTAGCCGTAGAGTTGTAGGCAGAGGCACAGCCAGATAATCACGAATAGCTGAACATACTAAGGGCCATAACGTGATACGTGTCAAACCAATTGCTAACCGGGCTCTTGTCTAAGCTTTGGAAGGAAAACTCATGCAATAAATAAACAAATGTCCTTGGACACGTAACACAGATTGAATCTAACCAGAAAGTAGTCAAATTATATGCTTGTATTATGGGTGTTGGCCAACGATTTTCATTCATAGAAATACTTAAATAAATACCAGAATAAATTTAATAAACGCATAGACGCGGAAATACAGACATCTAAATGTTTATCACACAAATGCCTGCCTCCGTCGGGAATCGAACCCGAGCCTGCGGTTGGTCGGTGGAGTTAGACGTGTACGCTAGCAACTCGATTAACGAGGCGGTCAAGTTTTCTCTTAGGCGGGAATGTCAAACATGTGTTTTTTTGTTTAAGTTTACGATTTTTTCTATTATTGTTTTTATAAAATTAAAGAAAAGTATCTTCACGCCCATATCCCATATGTCGGCACAATGTAATAGGGGGCAATCTATCGCTACCCGCGTACATATCAAATCCAGGGCAGCGTTATTTTTATTAGAAAATTGAAAATATACATTTTATACATATCTTACCGCCAAGTCCCTTACAGGGTAGGCAGAGAGTATCGAGTGCCAGACCTCACGATCCTGACAAACCGGTCTTGCTTCCTTCACATTCAATATTACCCTATTCATACAAACACGCCGGTAACGGAGACTCTTGACACCACTCTCGAATAGTATTCGATTGATCTGATCGTGAAATGTCAGCCTTGGTCTCCCCGGGTATATACATCCATCCACATTCGCATTGTATATCTGCTTTGTCAATCTTTCATCTGTCATTCTTTCCACATGACCGAACCAGCGGAGCATGCCCTTTCACATTTTAACACCAACAATTTCTTTTAATCTCACTCTTTCTCGGATCTCACTGTCACGAAAAAAATACATCTTATATTTATTTTTTGTCCCACCCCAGGAGTCGAACCCGGGACCCCAAAGAGTCAAGTCCAACGCCAATTCCTAGACCATCATTAATATCATGATTTCTTTGTTTAATATGTGTATATATTATAATCAGATAATACGTCTGTTCTTTTGCCTTCCCATATTATAAAAAAAATACAACTGTTAATCAGTTAGAGGACAATAACCTTGGAGCGTAGTGAGCGAGCTAGAATTTACAAAACATTTTATTTTGAAAATTTATTTCATTACATTTATAACATTATTTATGTGATTTATTAATTAAAATATAATTATTTATAACTTATAATATAAATCATTGTACAAAAAATGACAATAATAGTTTAGGTTCTAATAAAGATTAAAAATAAAAATGTAATCTAATATACTTTTTGGTCAATATTTTTTTTCGTACATTTTGATAGGCACCTTAACATGTAATATATAAAAAACTATATTCAAACAGGCGAGTGTTTATTTTTTACTTAAATTTATTCGAAATTCGGTATGGTTAAGGACACGTAGGCGATCGCGAGGATTGAAATTAGGGAAAACTATTATGAAAGGCGAATCTGTACTTTTAAATATCGTTGTTGGACAGCATGATAAACTTAAAGACGTTCTAAACGGTTGTAAACACGTCTTTCAACAAAGGCATCATTGAAGGAAACTTTCTTTCTGTCTTCCGATTAATATTAAATTTAATTCCAATTTACGGTCCGGACCAATAAATAAATAAATAAAAGAAATATCCCCGGACAAGTTACACAAATTGAATCTAACCCAAAAGTAAGCAAATTATATGCTTGTGTTATGGGTGTTAGTCAACGATATTAATACATAGAAATACTTAAATAGATACCAGAATAAATTTAATAAACACCCAGACCCGGAATTGCATACATCTAAATGTTCATCACACAAATGCCTGCCCCCGTTGGGAATCGAACCCGAGCCTCGCGGTTGGTGGATTTAGTTAGTCGTGTACGCTAGCCACTCGACCAACGAGGCGGTCAAATGTTTACAACAAGTCTTTATAACCGTCTTTATCAGGGTCTGTAACCCTATTGGCAACAAACTTTAATCCCGTTACAATGTCTGTAGCAACTTCTGTGACCACCCATGAAATATACAATTTATACTTTGGTAACAACCTTACTGAGCAAAGTCAAAAATCAGTCCAATTAGAAATAGTTTGGTTAGAAATGTGATTCGAATTGCGATGCGTAGATTGTGGTCAAATATCATTTAAAGACGTTCTACACGATTCCAAACACGCCTTTAAACAAAAGTAACCTTCGCGGAAACTTGGTTTCCATTTCCGAGTATTAATAAAATTGATTTAAATCTTATATATAATCCTTTTTTTTATTTAAATCTACGTTCCAGACGGATACAAACCAATGTTCACAAATGTTTACTGATAGCATGACGATATATACTGGTTTTAACTGAATATTTTTGAATGAAGTTGATGATCAAGGCCTCAATGATTATGCATAGTTTTCTCTTTGATGATGACGTCATCAACGGTTGTGATAGACGCTCGACATCCAGATGCAACCCTACAACAAGTCCATAACGCTCTGGGTCCGAGACTCCGATTGTTCTTATTGAACCTATATTTTCCCACCTGAATCGCTGGCTTCCCAAATCTCGTTGTTGTAAAAGTAGGAACTGAAAGAACGACTATAATTATTACAGTAGTATATCTAGGCTGGTCGGAACCACTCTCCTTACGCTATAAGCTTTGGCATAGACGCATTTGTTTGGCAAAGAACCATTAACATTTTTGGTCTTTAAATCATGTATTTTTAAGATAGCTATTTTCTTTCGAAAACTGTTGCTTATATCACCAAAAAGAAAATCATATTAATATAGTACAACCATTCCACTTCTTTATATAACCCTCATTGATGTCTTTAAGAAGTGATTGATTCTGTTTTTCTTTATATTGAGTGTTCGCCATTATCTTGTACCAGTCTGTAGGGTGTGAGACCTCTAAAACGGTGAAGCTTATTATCCCAGCTTTAAGAAGACAACGCACCAATACGAATTTGGATGTCTATGCCACCGTTTTTTAATTAGCATTTAAATCCCATATAAAAGTTAAATAAGTAAACAGTCTTTTAACATGTATTTAATGTCTCCACAGTTATAATGGCACATACACATTCGTCTGATATGTTGGTACTGACAAAACTAGACTTCGTCGGGATACACAGTAGCTGCCTAATTGCATTTTTTTACAATACCCTTAGCTTAAAGTTAGAATCGTTGACTCGAAAAGCTCTGCTGGCTCTTGGAAAACGAACGCGGAAAGTGACAAATGAATTGTCATTTTAAAGGAATTTCCAGAAACTTCCGGTCATCAAAAGTCACTCATTACAATATAACTTGTACTTTTCTACAATACACTTTTAAATTGGAAATTATTTTTACATTAATACTTATTTTCATACGAAAAGTGCATATATTTTATAGCTATACCTATAGCTTTCTGGGATTTATTAAAATAAGTGATAAAAATTTCTCAGAAATCAAAAACAAAATAAACAAAATTATCAATTTAGCCCAATATCTGTTAGAAGGCAAATTAACATGATTTTTAATTAACTTTAATGAAGGATGCTTACAATCAATTAATAAAATATTCAAAAACACTAAGCTCACTCTTGCTATCTGGATCAAAAATTTAAAAATGAGTTAGCTTCTAATCGCTCAGAGCCGTTTGTACGTTCTTTAGTCAAATATTTAACTCTGAATATATATAAATAGCACCTCATAACATAACCTTCATCTATTAATTAAATTTAAAAATTGAACTAATAGATGAAGGCGTTTCTTTGCGGAAAACAATTTTTTAAATACAAATAAAACTTTAGCGGCCAAAAAAACTTATTTTGAGTTTTTAGTAGCACACAGTATTAATGGTGCTAGTAAAATTGTTTAGTCCAAATAGATCAATTCATTCATAACGGGCTGTCTTTTCTTTTTTGTCACGCTGTAATACGTATACATTTGTTTGGCGGGAAATTGCACATTAAATTTCATATGTATTTTACAAATTAACCCTGTATAATGTTAAAATCAAGAACGTGCAAGTGACTCTTAAAGCTTTCAAACTGTTATCCAATTTAAACGTATATGTGATAGTTTCAGTCATTATTAAATTTAACCCAATTATGTATATGCGGCCTTTAAAGGCATGCAAAGAATAAGTCATGTCAAGGTTGCTATTACAGATGAAGTTATAATATTATTCTCATCCTATACTTATGGTATAGCCAAGAGTAACCAGCCAAAGAGAAACAACCGACATCAAACTTAATGATTATGAGAGTGTTTGATTGCGATTATAGATCCGTGGACGACCAACACCGAGGCCCTGCAGCGAGGATTCCTGCTGTTTTTGGAGCAAAACCAGGTAGCTTTGGGACCTTGACTCTTATTGTTCTTGTAGTATGTATATTTCCCCACGTGAAGAATAGGCTTGCCGCCATTAGTGTACGTAAAATTTGGCGCTAGAATAAAAGAGGTAAAAATTTTATCATTATTTTATTCGAACTAATGTGACCTAAATCAGGCTCTTGAAGAAATTACCATCTCTTTCATTCAAGGAAGGCAAAAAAACAAGAAAACAGATTTTCTAATGTTAAGAAATACTCGTGACCGTTAGATTACCAAGATTCCAACACTGTGTTGCTACTCAAGAAGACAACACACTTAAGACGGTAAATTCAAACGCGTAAGTAATGTTAACGGATACTATACTCTGCAAATACTAACACTTACAACCCGAGCACTGAATTTATGGATTGTTAATGTGTGGTTGTCTGCCAGATGTAGTTTAAAAATGTATTTTCTCGCCCGCATCCCCGAAGAATTAGGCAGAGGTACAACCAGGACACCCACGATTAACCAAACACACTAAGTTCCACAATGTGATAAGTGGCAAACCTATCGCCAACCGGGCACATATATTTAAATCCGGGTGACGTTGTTTTATTAGAAAATTGATAAAACACATTTTTTTTATTGCCTGACCCAGGGGTCGAACTAGGTCCTCATGAATTTAAGTCTAACAACCTAATGACGTGAGATTGACTATACAAAGGCATGCAGCCTTGCAAGCATCATTTGCTTATTTTTGGGTTTAAATCAGTTTGAGTAACAAATTACTCTGGTCAAAACCAGAGATATTTATGTTATAGTTTTTGTATGTTTCATATCTTTACCTATTGAACCTCGTCACAAGAGCCTCTTGTAAGGTAAATGAGAATAAAAACACATTCTGTTATATTCTATTGTATGTCTATACGGTCTCCTCAAACAAAAAGGTTGTCTGGTAGAGATCGTTTTGTTTGGCGATAAGACTGCCTTTTGTGTACTATAAACTATAATAATATGCTCTTGTTGACACTTGATTGTTCTTATTTTTTAGTAAGTTTAAGTGTGCACAATAAAGATCTCAATCATTCATTCATTATTTATTATTACTGACTGAAATTTAGAAACACCGACAAGACGTAAGTAAGAAATTCCAAATTATTATAATCCGTTCGCTCAAATGGCATAGCAGCATCTACATAAGACGCAGTAAATAGCATTTTTGAAATAAAATAACCTACGTCTTTACACACAGCCAATTCATTAAAAATATTTATTAAATTTCCAAGAAATATAAGCAATATTTCTTACAACTATAATATTTTTTTCACGATAAATCATATTTCACTTCAGTTACATTTATTAAATAAAAAAAAACATTTGAATGCGTAATAAAATCACAATTATTCACAAAAACAGAATTGACATCAATTTTAAATGACGGAAGACAATTTTACATCTTTGAGTATTAATAGCACAGTCACGACGTACTCGGAGCAGGCGACCCCTCGCGTGTTTTGAATATATTTTTATAACATAAAAAATAAGCACACATCCGGTGAATACATCATTTATGTAGGAACTTAGTCTATGCACCTTCTATGACTTAACGAAATGTCTAAACGAAGTTCCAAAGTTTCAAAAATCATCTTATTTATTCATAGTTGAAAATATTTGGGGTCTTGGGCTTCCGAATAGTCCAATTCATTCATAACACACTGTGTTTCCTATTTTGTCATGCTATAATACGTATACATTACAACAATATTTCATTCATTATTCAATGATATTAATTTATATGATTAATGATTGTGTTCGTTTTTCATACTGACAACATAATTATCCACCGATGTCACCGACACGCGACATCCATACCGCCTATAACTACAGAACCATGTGGCCTTCACTCCTGTACTCCTATTATTCTTATAGAACTTGCATTTGCCTATATGCAAGATTGGAGTGCCATAACGGGTTTTTGAAAACCTGTAACCTGTGAAACATAATTACAATTTTCTTTAATAACAACCTTTACTTTCTTCTTTATAAACACGGAGTAAAGTACTCATAGGATCAACCGTGTTAAAATGATAGACTATAATATCAACTTAATGTTACTCCCTCGTTAGTCCTTGTTTATTAATGAGAGGGTTCACGTTTAAATGAGTAATATAAAATAAAATCATCATTTGAAAAGTTATTCTAATTTAATACGTAAGTTTGAGAGACAAACACGTACTGGATCCATTGAAATCAATCGACATCATTGTAAAATGACGTTCTAGAACTTCATGAATCATTCTTCCGTTTGCTCATTTAATTTAAATTTCACATTATTGCTTACTTCAAAATCTTTAATTATTTTGTGTCGGCCAAAGTTTGATACGATATATAATCTCAATTGCAACAGTATGTGCGATGTGCGTTTCGCAGAAAAAGGTATTGCAAGTTAAAGTTGCTGTTACATCTATGAAGTCTAGAAGTAAAGGTTGTCTCTGACCAATGAGAGAGTCGTGCGCTTATTCGCTGACATTTCACACAAAAATCATAAGGTACCATATCATCTTTGAAAATTCACAAATAACGACAGATATATTTGAAAAAGAAATAAACAAGTGTAAATAAAACTACACTTATCTCTTTAATCAAATATAATTTACCATTATTTATACTTTATTATAGAAACAATTACGTCTTATAATAAACATAGTCGTAAGGTTCATGGTTATGATCGTACTTCAAGCACACAATACTATCGTTGACCATGGTAACAGAGGCTCGACATGCTTCTCCAGTCTTATTCTTACTCCTCGAACAGAACCAGACCGATTTAGCGCCCTTACTTCTGTTGTTTTTGTGGAATCTGTTACCACCTAAGTGAAGAACTGGTTGGCCTCGATTCGACATTGTGAAATAATGTTCTGGAACCAAAATTTTCACGTATTAGATACGAGCGGTGTTCATCGATTTCTAGCGTTTTTGTTACAAAAATTTCCTAAACACTGACAAACGTATCAATTCTACTTATAACGTAAGACGTCGCGATTTGATCATTGTTTTTTTTAAAATGTGGGAGTGATTCAAAGGCAAACAAATGTAATCACCATCCAGCTAGTGGTTTTTGACCTTCCTTCCGAATTCAGTTCCTACCTTTAGTTCGTTATTGACCGAGTACAATTAAAATATATTGTACTTCCTTTCCTTCGTCTTTGAAATTAGTTAAAGAATGATATTTTTAGTACCAACCAAACTGATGGAACCACAAAGTTATCTGTTTAAATTTTCAAAATTGATAGTTGGATCTGAGATCAAAAATGGTAATAATCTAAGAACAATGAAACTACAAAAAACTGAACATAATTTTATTAGTTTCAATACTTCTTAGTGTCGGTGCTTGGTGGAATTCCATTCTAGATACAATTTATTTTCTATAACTTCACTACTTCACTTTCCACAATATATTTGGATAATTTCTGAAGTTAGGCAGAGAGTATCGAGTGCCCCGTAAGGGACTTGGCGTGAAGATATGTATGGATAATCAAAAAATAAAATGTGAAATACAAGGGAGATTAATAAATTGTGTCTATAATTTTATTACCAAATAGCAGTTTGATGTTTCATTTTTCGAAATTTAGGTCATAATATCCAAGCGGTCTCATATAAATTTTATTATGATCCGACCACTGGTTTTGAGCTATCTACTTACTTATTAATGTATAAATTTTCAAGTATTCTATATACAATCCAAATCTTTTGATACAATTTATTTATAAACACTTGTACTTTCCACAATATAAATCTTAATAATTAAAATTTCATATAAATCTTTTAGTTATTGGCCCAAATAACCACGTAACAAACAAAAAAACACTATGTAATATAAAACATCGTCTGTTTTAGAATCGGTTAAAATAAATTATTTCTGTTTCCGTACACAATTTTATTTGAAATTGGACACAAAAACGACAAGAAATAGATCATTACTTTATTATGTATATTCATTTATTTATCACTCATACACACATTCATATTAATTAATAACAGTAATATATTATAGCCTTTGTGGTCTAGCGGTTCAGTTGTTGGACTTGACTGCCTGAGGTCTCAGGTTCGAATCTCGGGTCGGGCAACAAAAAGAAAATTGAGTTTTTGCAATGTTCTAATAAAAAAAAAGGTTCCTCGGGATTTGATATGTGCCCGATTGGCGATAGGCTTCCCTCAATGTGATAGGACATTGTGGGATGTAGTGTCTTCGGCTAGACGTGGCTGCCTTGGTTGTGCCTGTTCGGGGATATGGGCGTGAAGCTCCTTATAAACATTTATTTTTTAATTTGTGGTTGTTGGTTTGATAGTGATGACTTGGGTTGTTTGTTTGCTTTAGTCTTATGTTATTTAGCTGTTTGGGACTCATTTTATTAATGGTCAATTCTAATTCTTCAATTTTAGTCTTGAAATAATTTTGCCTCTTTTTCTCTTTCAATTGGGCATGTAGCACTGGATCACTTCTTATTTTTTCAAACCTGCGACGTTCACTAATTCTTTTTTTCTCGAGCCTCTCTTCTCTAGTTACTCTTGACCTTCGAGACCTTTTTGTTAATGATGCAAAATCTCTAACTTTTATAATTTTATATAAATCTGCAATAAAAAAGACTTCGCGTTTTCACATTAAATTTAAAAGAAAATTTCATTTAAAAATTATAGATAAAATATTCTTGGAAGTGCAAAAATATTTTCTTATGTCTCATAGCATTTGTGCAAAAATAACAAATAAGTAGCGTTGCAACTTTGCCGTCATTCGAGTAGCTCAGATGCTGTATGACACAGACATGATTGTATTGCGACAATGCTTCATGCGAAGCTAAAGCTTACTACTAGAGGTAATGCTTCTGACAAAGAACTAATATCGTTTTTAAATATTGCTGACTCTCTCTAATGTATGGGCCTCTGTCTCATTATGACTGTGTTAATTGATTTGCCAAGACTCTCTGAAAGAGAAGCCGGTACGAAAGAGAGAGTCAGCAACATTTAGAAATGACATCGGTTCTTTGTTCAGAAGTGTAGCCTCCAGTAGTGAACAGAAGTACTTTAAAGCTTCATATGCGAAAGGCTGTATTGAAAACGCCATACCAATTTAGCAAATAAATTGTGACAAAATCACAGAAGAATATGATATAAAAACAAACAGCAGCCGTAGGACCTAAAAGGTGACCTAAAAATATATATATATAGTTTTAAGACACGCTAGCTATATGTCGTGGAATCAAAATAAATGTCTTTGGACGCGTGGCACAAAAAAATAATCATACCTCAAAGTAAGCAAATTTTATGCTTGTTCTGTGAATAAGTCAAAAATACTCATATTATCTTAAAATACACAGAACTATAAATATTCTGAGAAATCAGTTGTTCTTTATTTTGAGAACCCTGTCAAACGCAATTTCGACGACTTCTTACAGAATTGATATTTAATTCAATTCAATTATTTATATACATTTTTGTATTGTTTGCAATGAAACTTACAACTCATAACTTTACTATCTGTGCTTAATTCATATTGAGATTTCAAACGATGTCAAAAACATTTCTGTTATAAATATTGAATCAGCACCCAAAACATTTTTTAGTACGGGTAAGTCATGGGACATCTTTAACAGTTATCATACAATATTAAAGCTATAAAAGTAAGTAAAGCAACAGATAAGGGACATAATAGACGAACAAAGCGAAGAAATAAGGTAACGTGAACTCGCAAAATAAAACACATTATAATATTTTAAGTATTAAATTACTTCAATCTCATTGTCTTCAGAGGAAGTATTATCGTCGTGAAATTCTCTAAAACAATTGCGGTATTTAGTAAAACAGAGTCGGATTTCACACGAACTGCAGATGACAGTTGTTTTATAACGATGACAATGCCTGCACCTGCCCTGTGATATCATCACAGGCATGTGTGATGCTTCTAGCTTTCGGAGATTCTTGTGTGGCAAAGGTTGATTCTTTTTGATGTTATTAAGCATGATTCTTTTTCTTTTTCTCCGTTTCTTTTCTATGTCTTGAAGCAAATCTGTAAAAACAAAATAATGGTTTGAATAGTTGACGTTTCGGCCTTTATGTTTGATAGTAGTTTAGTGAAAGTAAAAACTACTAACCTGATGAAGACTTAGAAACAGAAGACATCTAAGCTCAAAAGTATATGTTCTCCAATTAAAGATGCTTTTTTCTTTCTTTAAAATTGATAGAAATTTATCCCAATCACAGGGCAAGTGCTAAAATAAAAATACGTTGCGACAAACGAAAGTTATGGCCATTCTAAAATGTGAATTTCATCTGTAATGATGAACTCATTTGGTGGGTATTCAAATTGTGTATCTATAGGACATAACTACCCGCGTTAACAGGTTAGAAAGGAATTAAAAAAATCGCTACGGGACTTGAATCCTCAGTAGCTCAATTGGTTAGAGCATTCGTCGGCTTGAGACGAAAGGTTACAGGTTCAAATCCTGTCTGGGGCGAAATTTTTTGTTTCTTTAAAATTTATAGAAAGAGGCTTGTGTAAAATTACTAAGGTATTGAATCTTAAGCAAAAAATTTCGACCCATTAGCAGTTCTAATAATCAATTATAAAGTACTACAAATGGAAAAGGATGGTATAAGAACCAATATTTTAATTTGTTTAACCTTGCAACTTCTTAAAGTGTGAAAGACATCTTCAACCTTATGTCGAAGAAACCTGCTTGGCAAGTTTTGTGACGATTACCAAGCATTAGATATTTTGATACAGATGTCCAATACTTACATAATGTATTAATTCGTTAGTACACGGTTTATAAGTTCATCTCCACATCATCACAAACTATGCCATCTTCTCTCATAAATTCAGACATATTATTAAACACATGTAATTACACCTGCACAAACGACGGTTGGTAAAATTATGATGCTAAAAAAATATTACAAAAAATCATTTTTATTATATTACGCTTTAAATAAATGTTTATGTTTAAAACAACTGTATGAATATTTAAAATAACAACACTTCATAAACAATATGTAATTTAGATAACTAATAATACCGGCTCCCGCAAAGTTTTTTGCCACTTTCGCAATATTCTAACAATCGAGTTAAAATAGCGTTTGTCCATCTGCGTGTTAATTCTTGGTAGCATCAGAACTAAATTCTAATAATAATCATAAGGTTCATGATTATGATCATTCTTTGTGCACACAATCATATCATTAATCATAGTAACTGAAGCTCGGCAGGCTTGATAACTCTTGCTCCGCGAGCAAAACCAAAATGTCTTCGCTCCCTTACTCCTATTATTTATATTATAACGATTTCCACCAAAATGGAGCACTGGTCGTCCACATCTTGATAGACTGAAGCGAGGAACTGTAATTAATAAAAGTTTATGTTTAAAATACAATAGCTTGCTGTGAAATATAGATACGCGGCAGTGTGTTAAACCAAGTTAAAGAAAAAGAAGTGGCGACACAGCGCAATGCGTAGGTAATATTATACGAGCAAACTCAAACTACTTTTGATTTCTTCACAAATTAAAATTAAGTACAAAAACGCAATCTGGCATTTTAGTTCAAGTTTTTTGCTTTTGAGCTTATATGTACAAAATTTCCACATATGTAGCAACAGAACAGTTATTAATTTACTGACGTTTAAACGCGTTTTTGTGACTGACTGTCTCACTCACTGACTTATAGTTCAAAAATCTAACCTACTTCTGGATGATTGAGAAACATGACATTTAACATCAAGGTAGATTACCCGTACACAAGGATTAAGCATCGCAAGATTAAGTTTTCTAACAATTTTGATGGAGTACAATTGTATATTCCTATATTCATAAATGTGAACTAAATTTCAAGATAGTCATTGCATGTAGATGCATGGACTATTATTAAATCAGAGATCGGCTTCGAAGGAGTTTACTCCATCTTTATTAATAGTGAATTTGGGTTATGTCAAGTTCAACCTGGGAGTAAAGTTAGACTCGCTATAATCTACATTTATTAATAAGACGGATATAAGGTTGATATGAATTACGTTTTTAAAAATTTATGACGACCCAATAATTAAATAAAAATATTTTCAAATAAATTATTGTAAAAATAAACTAAACTCTCATAAACATTAAATATATTACTAATACGTACTGAAAATATTTGGCGTTAGCGTAATTACATTATATTATCTACATAATAACGGATGTGTAACATTTGATAATGGAAGAAACTTCTAGACCAAAATAATATTAATCACAAACTTAGATGACAGACTGATAAATTCCGATCCGGTTGTAGTTTGAAAAATGTCGACGCGCACAAGTACCACTTGTTTGGTCCATGTGAATAAAGTTTTTTCTGATTGTGATTCTGATTCTGTGCAGGTTGTCGTAATTTTACAATGCAAAAACAAATCCTTATATACCATGACATTTTAAAACAATTTTTTCCACTAATATCACATAAAAAGCTAGTGCTTAATACTAATTTAATACTAGTTTAACTAATATTAAGAGATCTAAAAATTCCCAATTTGACATAACTAGATAAATATTTTGACACAAATGAATTAAAGATGGCGCGCTTTTCATTTTTTAAGTTAAGTTATTCCTTTCTGGGACCAACTAAGACCGTTAAGCCATGCTGCTACGTCTTTAGTATCAATAAATAGTTTTTAATATAGTCACAAGTCGTTAACAAAGTCATATCAGGGTCTTGAGTAAAGCGGTGGTATCGTTACTCAAGCTCATTTAGTGAGATTTGGCAGCAACGACAAAATATACGATACACTAATTTCTTCAAACTCAATGCACTTAAACTCAACAAAATTAAAATTATTGCCACCTAAATTATCTAATTTTAGCCATAATTTATACAAAGTTCAATGATTTCGAAAAAACTACGACCATCTTCTTTCACGATGGCGCAAAAACTCTTTTTATTTTTTACAACTTTATTATTCTTGGCATATGCATATAAAGTTTCGTTCTAGCAACATCGCCTAGTAACGCTTGGACGAACTTTAGACCGCTTCAAAAATTTTATTATTTCCGTAACATTATCTATGATTATGTTCGTTTTTGTTTTCAAAAATAATATCGTTAATCGTAAATATAGACGCCTGACAGCCAGTGGTCTTTCTAGAGCATCGCCATTGCGCCTTGTAGCTCTTACATGTATTGCGCCGATTGTATCTGTATCCACCAATTATAATAACCGGATTTCCTTGCTTTGACTCAGTCAATATTGGTGCATCTGTGAAAAGAATGTGAGACATCATCTATAATCATCATCTTCAATAACTTCTCTACAATTTAAATCGTCTTGATAATTTCAGAGTTTAAAGTATCATACCCACCATATTGATGAGTGGCGATCTACAACTGTGCGATTTCGAAGACATTTCTTACCACGTACAACATCTTTGTTGAACCAGTTACCAAGGGCGGTACTCCTAAAAGATTATGACTAAGGAACCTCCAAGAAAAGAGCCTACTCATTCCTTAAAGGTCGACAACGCATCTGTGATACTCCTTGTGTTGCGGATATCCGTGGGCGGTGGTGATCACTTTTAATCAGGTGATTCAATCGCTCGTTTGCCTCGTTTTGTATAGAAAATGCCTTTTTTGAGTATGAAGCAATTAAGTATCTAGTTAGATAAAAGCAGAATTAAGATTGTAAGTTAGATTTGATGAAGGATTGACCAATACATTCGTCAATTTCAATACCGTTCTAAAATAAAAGATAAGGCTACTTTAAAAAAAAATATCTTCACGCCCATATCCCCGAAGACGTAGGCAAAGGTAAAATAGGGCACCCACGACTAGCCGAAGACACTAAGTCTCACAATGTGATAGGTGGCAAGCCTATCGCCAACCGGGCACAGATCACGCTAGACCACAGAGGCGTTTTTCAGGGTTACTTTAGATAAGTTACAAGGTATCCACTGTAATTTTTAACAATTAACTAAAATATCTTATCAGCGCAACTGGAGAAGGCCTATCTAAATATGTTATTGAAGTTACGTAAAACGTCTATCACTCAAAGTAGCGAGATAGTGATGAATAGAGATTACTGGTGACGGACCCATAACATTTCTATGTTGGCTTTAGTAGATCAAAAACAACAACTTCTGTTCTACCTAGTTAGTTAGTTTCCTAGTTTCTTCGCATTCGATCGGAATAAAATGTATCTTATGATTTTCTCTTGATTCTAAGCACGACTCAGCCCTTATTGAGTAATAAATAATTAAACACGATAATGTATAAATAGTTAATATGACGGCTATAGGGCGAAATAAAACACGTTCACTGCCATTTCTTATTTTTTAGTTAAAATTAATAAAGAACATTAAAAAAAAATCTTTCAACATTGACAAATGTCATAATTTTCGTAAACCATATTTATAATCAACTAGCAGACCTGGCAAACTTCTTACCACTTTTTTCCAGTATTTCATATAAACTATCTTCTGACGATAACTAACACAACAATAACAATAGCAAAAGTTAAACTTCCGTTCACAAGTGATGCGGATGGCCAATGAAAATAGGGATATATATATATGAATAAATAATAGTAATAATAAGTTATATACATGTCTATACTAAAATATTACATAGGTTAAGAGTTTGTTTGTTTTCTTGAACACGCATATTTCTTTCTTTCTAATTTCTGGTACTACTGGTCCAATATGAAATAGGAGGGAGGCTATAGGCTATAATATATAATCACGCTAAGACGATCTACTAGCACACTCGATCTGTCAAAAGCAATCTCGATCAGCTGTATTAATTTTATTAAAATAAATTAAAAATTAATATATTTCTGCAATAAAATCGTGAAAAATCAAAGCGTAATCATCCATAGTTAAAGTGATAAATACAAAACTTGTTGTGAAGTGCTTAAAAACTAAAAATTTAAAAGTCTGAAATTGTCCAACCGACCGTTACTTGTACCTTTGTAAAGTTTAAATTTTTATTTCAAAGTTTGGAGCTATAGTTGAATTTTAATAATAATCACAATGAATTCAACCTTTGCAAATGTTGATTTCGAAAACATGGACTTCAGCACCATCACCATAAGAAAATAAGAACCGGGCAATGTCTACCGAGTCGGTAATGTCTTTTGAATCATCCACCTCGAACTATCTAGTTAGAAGCTTACCGAACCTGTCTACTCTAAGCGACAACCAAATGTAAGATCTACATGAAGAAACCAACGTGTTAAAATGCCAATTAGAAAGTGCTCATCGAGAAATAGAAAACCTGATCCTAGAAAATAACTCCTTAAGAAAAGTCAATGAAGAGCAGAGTAAGAATATCTCGGTATTAAAACAACTAGCTTCGCATACAACGTCAAATAAAACAACACCGTGAAAGAGTATTAAAGGTTCTACCCCTAAGAATAAAGTGATAGAATCATTTAAAAGGCAAAATAGTGATAATAGAAATATGTGTGATAGTCTTTTTTCTCAAGTTAGTCAGCTCCAAGACACACAAATCTCATCACAAAAGGTAGCTGACTCTCAAACTGGTAAATGTGTACCCATAAAAACAAGTTCAATAAGTGTATCTCCCAAACATCACAGAAAATCAATTAAAGAAAGGATTGTAATTTTGGGTGACCAAAGAGTACGTGGTTTGTCCACCAAACTTTTAGGATACAATAAGTAGTCTGTCCAATCAACAGTAAAACCCAATGCTAATTCATCGGAATTAATTTACACGTTTAAAGATTTTTCAGGTTTAAGCAGCAAAGATTATGC
>NJDC01002622.1:4136-14342 GCA_002245475.1 Calephelis virginiensis
AGATTGCTTGAAATCCATCTTTAGAGATGCATTATTAACATTGGCCGTTAATCATTATTCACAGCGACCTTGTCAAATAGATTTGTTGTTGTATTGTATTGAAATAAAAAAAAAAACGTCATCTTAGCCCTTACCATAGTTCATGCTACTATACTCGCTAGTGTCTCCGTAAAGTGTTTTATAAAAACTTTTAAAACAATAAAGACCGGAAGATAAATAAATTTTAAATCCAAAAGCGATACAGATACTTAATTTACGCTTATACTACAAGAAAATCTTAGATCGCGATATTACAATGATTTAGCTCAGCGAGCAAATGATGAATGAATTCACGTTGATCAGGGTTTTTTGAGAATAACGGTGGTCTATGCCTCCCTGCATGACATCTCGTAAAAGACGAGCATAGATTAAATTAGTCACTACCAACAAAAAACCCACAGGTGGTAGAATTTTTTACAGCAATTTATTTGCCTACTGCCGCTATAATGATGTAGTTTTGCAAGTTCGAGCTCCAGCCTGGAGGGTAGAATAGCCGATAGACTTGTACATTAAAAGTAGCACCCTGGCTACCATCAGGAGAGTTTTTTCATGATATTGGAAAGCAAACGAGCAGACGGATTTCCTGATGGTAAAAAATTCACGCCGCCTAGAGACACCAGAGGTGGAAATGGTGCGTTGCCAACCTTAGGCCGGGATGTTAGGCCTCGAGCAAAAGAAAATTTAGCGGCTATCTTATCCTCCGAACCGGAACTGGTCAACGGCAAGCGCTGACATTATGGCGGCAGGAATAGGTAAGGCGGTGGTACCGACGCTTGTGTTGTGTTGTGCGTGTTCTGTATCTTATACCAAAAATATGCAAATGTGAACGTCTCTTATTGGTCCTTGGTCATAAGGTTGCTCAGCCTGGCTGAGAATATTTCCTTCTTCACAACACGATAAAGACAGAAGTGTAAATAAAAATTTCATGGCGACTATGACCTTGTTACATTAAATCGATTTATAATTGCTGTAATTAAGTAAAACTGAACATCATAACTAATTAGAGTGAAACTGTAGACAGAGGTGCAACTAGTAAACTAGGAAACCAACAGTTATCGACATTGGGTTCCTAAACGCTCGTGCTGTAATATCATGCTTAAAAACTAACTAACCAAGTAGCTACTCATATGTTCTGTAACCAGTTATTCAAGTAAAGTCACAGAACTGCATCAACTTTATGTGCAGCGGTAGACACTACTTACGTGAAGGATTATCAGGTTTACAAGTTAAATTAAATATTTCTGCGAGACTCCCAAATTTCCTATTTAATTCCCAATATGTATGAACACTTTCGGCCAATCATAGCGCAACGCATGTTTTGCCATTGGTTGTTACGTACGCGTCACTTTTGGAATTAGCATATTCCATAACTTCCAAAAGTAACGCGTTTTTCATTTTGATATACGAGATAACTAGAATCTGCGTTATCTTGCCTATGTATAAACATTTTAATTACCACAAAAAATTGTAGACGCCTGCATAACATTATCTAACATTGACATTCAACCTATAACATGGTACAAGAGGATGACGTAGCAGCATCTTACAGGTTGAGATTCCAATGTTATACAATGTTTAGTAAATCAAGCGTTCAACAGGTGTTTAAAGACAGAAAATGTCTGTATTTCACTAGTGTTAACATGCGATTATGTGCGACGTGAGGATTCAACGAAAATATTTTTTTCAAATATTTAATGTGGCTCTTAAGATAAACAATAAATAAGAGCCATTCGACAACGCAACCTAATTTGAAAGGTTTTCTCCTGGTAACATTTCTTGAAATTAAATTAAATGAAATTTATTTATTTGCGGAATATGTCTGTTTAAAAGTTTTTACAGAATACTTATTCGTACCAACGATCGACTTTTACCCTATCTACCATACACTACCACCGTTTCCAAACCTAGCCAGTCAGGAGAAGAAACGGCGAAACTAACTCTTGTTAGGTAGGTACCTATTTATAAACTTTCAATACTTTTTATGGATTCATAGATATATGATCTAGTAAGCAGATATACCCTAATGGGTTTACGATGAATATAACGTCGTAGCAATACTGCCCTAAACACAATTGCTTAAAACGAGTAACTTACAAAGCAGACGGATTTCCTGGTGGTAAGAAATTCACGCCGCCTAAAGACACCAAAGGTGGTAATGTTGCGTTGCCAACCTGAGGCCGGGATGTTGTTAGGCCTCGAGCAAAAGTGAGTTTACAGGCTACCGTACGCTCCAAACCGGAACACGTCATGACGTTATGGCGGCTGGAATAAGTAAGGCGGTGGTACCAATCCGGGTGAGTCGCTGCGAAACTCTACCACCTAGTCAGATGTCACGTTGTTACTGCCTATGCTCGCCTTTTACGAGCTGCCTGGTACAGGAAGGCAGATGGTCTATTCTGCAAAGCGGCCCAGACCAACACAATTTATCATTGTTTTTAAATAGTTTTGCAGACAGTATAGGTATGTATTATAATAATCAAATATCGATCAAATCGCGCGGGTGTTATCCGAAGGTGGTGTTAGAGTCTCCGAAACCGGCGTATTTGTATGAAAAGAATAACGAATGTGGAGGAAGTAAGACAGGACCGTGAGGCACTCGACACTCTCTGCCTACCCCGTAAGGGACTTTACGTGAAGATATATATGTATGTATCATAATAATCACATTTTTCGAATCCTAATGCTTTGACATCCGATCATATTGCTGTACCAATAGTAAAAATATCGTTCTGAACAATGTTAAATCTGCCATGTTTATTTTTGTCACTTATTTAATAAAGCATAAGATTGTTGGTAGATTTTTTTATGAAATTGCAAGGCAAAGAAGCAGATGGATTTCCTTAGGATTAGAAATTGACGTCGCCTAGAGACAACAAAGGTGGTACGTTGCCAATCTGAGGCCGGGATGTTAGACTTCGAGCAAAAGTAAGTTTACCGGATACCTTGTCCTCCGATACGGTACACGTCAACGACAAGCGCTGACGTTATGACGGCAGTGGCAAGTCCCTACGAAACTCTATAACCTAATCAGATTTTACAGTGTTAGTGACAGTAAGCCTATGCTCGCTTTTACGAGCTGCCTGGCAGGAAGACGGATGGTCTTTTCTGCAAAGGAGCCCGGAGCAACACGAAAAGATTATAATCTTCTTCTTAAGGATAATAAGATTATCTTACTAAAACAAATAAAGAAACACTCGAACAACATAACCCTTGCTTGCAGCTGGCCACCAGTTAAAATACAAAAAAATAAAAAATCGAAACCCTCATAAAGACCACACCTGAAAGTTTATTTCCCCACGGAGCTGGACGGTAGTTTGAGTAACACTTATCTATGTTTGGTATGTTAAAAGAACGACAGGGCACACCCCGAACTAGGTCACTGTGCCAGCACGTGGCGTTCGCGTTGCTAGCTTTGTCCGTCGAACGTGCTCTATAATTGACAAACGTGAATACAGAAGGACACCGAGGAAATTTATTGATAAACAGAAAAACTAATAAGTCATTTCTATGGTACTAGTAGTATATGGCACGTTATTAGCTGGTCCCTTTATTTTCAAACTTTTACAATCTTGTTAATATATTTGATATTTTAGTAGTCGGCGCTTGGTAAAACTTCCAAATATTCATAGTTTTAAAAAACTAGCTGTTCCCGCGAACTACGTTTCACCCGTTCAGTTTGTATGGGAAAAATAAAATGTTGCTTTTCCCAGTTTCCTCAAACAGGACAAAAAAGTACCCTATGTCCTTGTCCCGGTTCTAAGCTACCACCAATTTTCAGCTAAATCCGTTTAGCCGTCGTACTTGAGTTATAAATAGTGTAACTAACGCCATTTTTATATAATATGTATATATATTATGATATTGGAAGGCAAACAAGTATCCTGATGGTAAAAAACCTAGACATAAAAGGTGGTAATGGTGCGTTGCCAACCTGAGGCCGGGATGTTAGGCCTCAAGCAAAAGTAAGTTTACCGGCTACCTTACCCTCCAAACCGGAACACGTCATGACGTTATGGCGGCAGGAATAGATAAGGCGGCGGTACAAATCCGAGTGAGTCGCTGCGAAACTCTACCACCTAGTCAGATGTCACGGTGTTAGTAACGGTAAGCCTAAGCTCGCCTTTTACTAGCTGCATGGCAGGAAGGCAGATGGTCTATTCTGCAAAGGAGCCCGGACCAACACAGGGAAAAATATGGATGAAAGATATGAATCTTATATACAAACATATACTAAAGAGTAAATTTGATATTATAGTATGTATGACAGTGTAATAAAGACTACTATTACTAGGTTTAACCTTAGTTTACTTTAGTACATGTTTATTAATAATACGGAAGGACAAAAACAAAAACACTGAACGGCCGGGGTACAGTACAACTAACTATAAATAACCGACTTTAATTTCATTACTACATTGTAATTTGATACTTATTTTTTTTCCAAAGATAGGTGGATTCTGAGAGGTCCTATAAAAATTTTAATGAGATCCGACCAATGGTATTTGAGTTAAAGGTAAACTCGACGCCGTAGCAGCTCGCAGTTGTGACCTACCTTTCCAAAAAAAGAACCAACATAATCCGGTCGGTATTCGCATAATAAACTTTAAGAAAAAAAAAAACAAAAAATATACAGTCCCACTGTTAAACTCCTCCTTTTTCGATTCGGTTAAAAATAAGGCAGTGCGTGAGCGATAAGCCGATCTACTATCGTTTCAGGTGATTTGTACTAATTTAATAACAATCATTTATTTCTCAGCAAAAAATAGTAATTTTAGTTTTCAGTACTAAATTAACAACACCTTGATGTGGTTTAAAAAAAGTATTTTTACGTGCATATCCCCGAAGAAGTAGGCAGTGGTACAACAAAGGCACCCTCGACTAGCCGAAGACACTGAGTCCCACATGTAATAATGTGATTTAATTTTTACTTTTTATATTTTATTAGTATCGGTAGTATATAATCAGTATTATTGGTAATAAACATTTATTCACGGCGAGTCCCTTGTGTCTAGGCAGAGAGTATCGGGTGCCAAGGTTCACAGCTCATACAGACCTACCTCGGCTAAGATGAAACTAGACTATCTTTATACAAAAGAGTAATAAATGTAGAGGAACACGTCGGTATCGGAGACTCTTTATGCTTGGATAATACCCGAACTATTTGGAAGTTGAATATTAACCTACGTCTCCCCGGATACCTGCAACCATCCACTTTCGCATTGCGTATGTGTTTTGTCAATATTTCTTACGCTAACCTTTGCACATGACCGAACCATCAGGGCATGCTCTTTTCCATACTCACAACCTTTTTTTAATCCCATTCCTCTGATCTCACTATTGCAAATGCGATCGGAGAGCGTAGCATCATACTTTTCGTAGCACTCTTTTGGCACTTGATACTACTCTCTGCCTACCTCGTAAGGGATTTGGCGTGAAGATATGTATGTATTATCCGTAGCGCTTTCATTACTAATGCACTTATCCTACATATTTTGTTTTTTATTGACATACTCAACTCTCGTTTCTAGGTAACGTTGGAATAAGCACAAAATATTACAGTACTATCGGTAATTTTTAATAATAACAAAAAAAATATTTAGTCTAGTAAACGTCAGAGTAGGTAACATATTATCTATGTTTCAATTATTTTTAAATTACAGAAAAAAAGTTATTTTACAATTTTATAATAATATGCCAACATAAAACGTAAAACAACCATGTAACATTCGCGTAACCTGCTAGAGCAAGGACAAGGTCTTTGGCAGCAGGTTGTAATGCCTTATTTGTTGAATTGGTCACGTTAATGTCGCAAAAACATTAGCATTGTATGATAATAATGTATTTTAATTATAAATCAACATGTTTTGTTGAAACGTTTTAATTTTACAGTTGAGTGTTTTTTATTTTAATTCTCTGATGCTAATAGTTGATTCGAGGAAAATTTTTAAACCGTAAAAAAGTATTTGAAGCTTGAAATATAATATAATTATTCAAGTGATAATCTTTGCATGTATTGTTACCACTGTGTGAAATATAGAAATTGGTTTCGCGCTCGCTCCTATAGTCTACCTTGAATATTTTTCCTAGAATACTTCTAGGTACACAAGTCTAAACATCTTATAGTATCTCATATTGCAGTTTGATTTAAAGTTCAACGACTTTGTTAGTGTAAAAATGTCGGTAAAATAACCTAATGGATGCAAATAGTGCTTAAAAGTATCGTGTCACGAAGGGGCAGTTTGTTAATTACCGGACCATGACGGAAGAATGTTTGGGAAACAATGATCTAAAGAAATAATTCAAGCGCTAACTGCGCTTAACTCCAAAAAAGGCTCAACTATTTAATTACCACGTTGCGATCGTTGATAGTTTTTTTTTTAAAAACATCCCACAAGTTTTGAGTTATATTTTATGCAATGCAATTTTCATTTATATTAACGAATTCGTTGACAAAATAGCCTCTAGTCTGGTCATGATAAAATGAATATAGGACCATCTCGGAATCATGTCCTACATTTCCAAAAGAAATCATCAAAATCGGTTCATTATCGGCCGAGTATTCGCGTGACCTACAAATCAATACAGAACATCAATCCAGAAGGACACCGAAAAATGCATTGATAAAGAGAAAGACAAAGAAGTCGTTTCTATGGTATCAGTAGTATATGGTAAGGTGTTAGCTGGTCGCTTTATTTACAAAGTTTTACCATGTTATTAATAAACATAAACTAAAATTAGAGTAAATTTGGTATTATGGTCTGAATAACAGTGTAATAAAGACTAATAATACTAGGTTGAATCTTGGTTTACTTTAGTCCATGTTTATTAATCAGACGGATGGAAAAGAGTATTCGCGTGACTTACAAAAGAAGCACAGTCGAATTGACACCCTTCTCATCCTAGAGTGCCAATAGCAAACTGTAAAAGTTAAGTTTAGGTTGTAATAACCTTTTTTTTTACAATGTAGAAAATTAACAGACGGGAACCATTTGGATTTGACACGATTCTTTGGGATCGAATTCGATGCGTCTATTGGTGATAGCCCTAACATCTATTTCGCTCTTTACAATTAAAACTTATTGATATAATGTCTTGAAGTATATGTTCCTTAAACATTTAATCAGCACAATGTTTTTCCCCCGTGTTGTTCCGGGATCCTTTGCAGAATAGACCATCTGCCTTCCTGCCAGGCTGTTTTTAAAAGGTGAGCATAGGCTTACCGTCACAAACACCGAGATATCTGACTAGGTGGTAGAGTTTTGCAGCGACTCACCCGGATTAGTACCACCGCCTTACCTATTCCTGCCGCCATAACGTCATTACGTGTTCCAGTTCGGAGGGTAAGGTAGCCGGTAAGCTTACTTTTGCTCGAGCCCTAACATCCCGGCCTCAGGTTGGCAACGCACCAATACCACCTTTGGTGACTCTAGGCGGCGTGAATTTCTTACCATCAGGAAATCCGTCTGTTTGTTTGCCTTCTAATATCATAAAAAAAATGTATATCCTACTTCCACCAAACATTCCCTTCTAAATATTGACAGGAGTTTTCCTTTCAAGCGGATGGATAGTTTCGGATTACCCCCCTACATCCAAACTTTCGAACAGTATAATAATACAACAGTCTAAGTGATAAGTACGTTCGTAATAAAATTGAAATTTTTCCCTAGCGATTGCCAAGTCCTATAAACAAGTACAATTATTATTTGCGAATTTGGCAAAATCGCCAAATTGGCAACGTTTTTCCTATTGATTTAATAAAAACAAAGAGATATTCAAAACAAATAACGCTGAGGAGATTATACAGTTATATTTTAAACTTTCTTTTTACAATTTTTGTAATAAGCAAAAATCGATTTGGCTTTTTACAAAAAAAATTGAAAATTACATGACGTTATAAATATGAATAAATTATTTTACTTAAAGAAAAATACCTATAAATTGGAATCCCACCAATTTTTGACCACTGACTACACCTGCCTTACTCGGGCTCTATAAAAGAATATAGATCAACTACTCAACTGTCAGGTAGTGCAGTAGGTAGGTGACATTGAGGAAGTTTTCAGTATCACCATGTAACCAATTCCTGTTGTCATACGATTAGTGCTAACCGAGAATGATGAAGCCTACTCCAACTGAAGAAATACCTTATTACTCGACATTTGACACTGACAGGTTGCCAGATGCAAAATATACCGAACAAAGAACATGTTAAAATAATAAGGATACGGCTAGCCAGGAAACTTCAGCATGAGAATCAACATTTCACCTATTGGCAATATACCATACCATCTTCGTTGAGGTCCTAATTTTTTACCCTCTGCTTGTTCTTCTATATTACAAAGTGTAAATTTTTATTTTTACATACAATGAAACTCCTCCAAATGCCAAAGATAAACAGAATACATTTAAAATTTACCTTGTGGAAAGAAAACTAGATGAGAGCTCCTGATGGCCGTGAGCTCGTCCACTAGGGGTCGCACATTCTCTTCCGTCAACAGGTGTATCTGGTCTAGCTCCAGCTCTTCCACCAAGATAATCTTGTTCGAACGCTCATAAATGAAGCCTAGGTTTCGACTGCAACAAATAATTTATATTACGTAAGTAATTGAATTGTTTACTCTACCCTCTGAACCGGAACACGACAACGGCCTAATAATGACGACATAAATAGATAAAGCGAGAGTTGGTAATTTGACTGCGTACCCTACCCTTTAAGTCGGAACACTCAGTGTTAATTTTTGTCATGACGAAGGCAGGAATAGGTAACGCGAATCAGCAGAATTACCTCTTCTGATTAATCTGACCTGAATCGTGGTGTTAAGGACCAGAAATACTAAACCCACCTTGTACGAGCTGCATTTTATAAAATGATACAGCGATGACGCACATGGCTTTTCTGATAATAAGAGACAACCTTAGCCTATAATTATCTATGGTTCTAGGTACGTCGCTCTCCTGGGCAAGGATGTCAGGACTATAGTGGAAGGCTATCGTTTACCCTACTATTCAGCCCAGAACCTTCTACACAATGATATAATTGGCATAAAGAGGTAAGGCAGTGGCTTCCAATCATGGGAAGTTATCGCTCAGCATCCTATTAATAATCTTATTTGTAACCCATTAACGGCCAAGATTAATAACCCATCTGAGATAAGAGGTCGTGCTATTTTAGATCAGTTGCCAGGTAAACGCTGTTATTTTTCAATAATTAACAAAAATACATCAGCAACAAAACTCTAGAAGGCCTATCTACGAGTATCTATTATTAACTAACAGCCAATATTAACAACCTATTTAAGATAAGAGATAGTGCTTTTTTAGACCAGTTACCAGGAAACCACTGTCATTTTTCCATAATTAACAAAAATAATATCTTAGCAACAAAATTCTAGTGGGCCTATCTGTATCTGTGAATAGGATATTTATATTGGCTAATTGGTCGTTAACTACCTACTAAAACTTCAATAATGTTACACAAGGTGTAAGATGTATTAGTATCTACAAAAAACCTTAGCGACAATATATAACTAACTATTATTATAGTTACGGCAATATACTTTTATTTATTTTTTATGTAATGTACGTTACGTGCAAAACCTGCCTTATTTTATGTGAAAACCCGCAGTAGGTCTCAATATATGTTTACGTTTTATGGTTAAAGACAACGAAAAAGCTCGCGGCTCCCCTGATGGTAAGAGATAGCCTATAGACACCATAGATGTTGTAGGTGCGTCGCCGACCTATGTTTAGGGTGTTGGGCCTTGGCGTAGAGGATCTATACCCTCCAAACCGGAACAAGACACTCAGAACGTGACGCTTGTCTCTTACTCAGGTCTGGTGTAGGTGGTAGACTTTGCACAATAGGCCTAACATCTCAGCCATAAGGCAGCAACACGGCTTTAATGTCTATGGTGCCTATAGGCCACAATTGTCTACCATTAAAAGAGACGTGTGCTTCTAAAAAAAACTGTGCAGCAGCTCGCATGGAATGGTACCTCTACCATTCCTGCCGCAAAAATGTATGAGATCGCCTTTGCAACGGCTGGAAAGTTGGGTAGGCAGTACATTAGCACACGGAGTAAGATCTGGGCCTCAAGACGTTAACATAATCTCAACTTATAAGGCTTTTCTATGTTCATAAGCAACGGCTGTATTTTACCTTCAGAT
>NJDC01002622.1:25182-35764 GCA_002245475.1 Calephelis virginiensis
ACACACACACACACACACACACACACACACACACACACACACACACACAAATCAAACCGAAGAATTAATAGCATTCTTCTTTTTGCAGTTGGTTAAAAACCCTGTCGCAGTCCGAGTTTAAGGTCTAGCAACAAAATAATGCATTAATCCTTATCCAAAAAAATACGTCATTCATCACAAGTATTTAATTTAAAACAAAATTGCATTTCACATCACTCGATTTGAATAAATATCTAAGGAGATATCGCAGTTTTAAAATAACACTATCAAATAGAATGTAATCACTACGTTAACACTATAGTTTAAAGACCGCTCGACACAGACGCGTGTTATGCGCGTGGTTGACTCCTTTAAAATTTATTATTTCCAGAACATCATCGTGTAATACTTTTTAGATTATATTTAAATAAAAATAGATTAAAGTTTAAAGAAGGACGTAGGTCATTTTTCATCCTAAAATTTTAACGGGTAGCGTTGGCGAGTTAAATATTAAATAAATAGACTACGCGGGCGAAGCCGCGGGTAGCAGCTAGTAGATTATATATTTATATATTTTTTTTACTTTCAAGGATGGCTAGGTTCTCCGCGTTAAGTCATTAACTTCTTCTGACTTCTGAAATAGACTTCCTAGGGCCACTTGCACGTTCCTAGGTTTACCTCTGAGTTAGATTCTAACTAGGGTTAAATCACTTTATATTTGATAGTTCAACTCGTTCTTAAATTTAAAACAAGAACGTGCAAGTGGCCCTTAGGGTTCGAAATTTCTTCACAATTAAGTGAAGTTAAACTCGGACTATATTCATCATCTGTCTTAGTTTTAAAAACCCTGACCTAATATATATTTAGCAGGATATCTTGTGAATAGGTATATATTCGTCTCTGTGTTGTGGCGTTTCGCTTCTTGGACTTAATTTCATGAGGTTTGATCAGGTCGAACCACAAAAATAAAATTTGTTTTATTTACTAAAAAAAATCGCGTTTCCCGTGATTTGATGAGTGCTCAGTTAGTATCTTCGCACCTAAATTCTTAGAAAAAATAAGCAGAGATATAACGAGGGAAACCACGATTAATTGAAGATTAATACCCTATAAGTAAGCAAACCTATCGCCAACCGGGCATTTATCCTAGGCAACGCTGTCTTTAATTAAAACACATTTTGAGTTGTTCTACCCAGTCATCAAATCCGGGACCTTTTGTTGTCTACTCCATCATCAGACCACTAGATCACACAGGGTTTATTCGCCATGACCTTCAGAATGTCACTATAGTCTATAGCAAACAGTGATGCGCTCTCTTACACTTATATCGTATTTATATGTATATATAATACATACAAGATACTGATATAGCACCTGATGATAATACAATGTCCTCAATCTGTTAATCAACCGGCTTCCCGATAACGATAGACTTATCACAAATTATTCAATTGGTCTATTACCATGCAGCTATAACATGACCTACAGCAGAGATTCCCAAAATTTTAGGATAGGAGATCACTTACCAGATGCTTTTAATTTTATGGAAAACAATTTCAAATGATTGTAAATCATAGACACTATATTTTTTTACACAAAAAAAGATTAACTTAACTATTAATGTTAGGTAACTCCCTGTTACCTAAATTAACATTAGGAGAGCGTATTTTTACATTGAATTCATTCTAAAAAGAAAAAAGATTTTTATTTAATACTCGTACCTATTACACAACAGAAAAAAAAACTATTATTTTTTTACTATTATTTTACGATTTGGCCATATTTTAGTTAAAAATCTGATTTAGCACTATTTTCTCTCAATTTTAATATGTTTCGTCGAAAAAAGATATTACGTGATTGTCAAGATCCTCCTACCCCTATACAGTGAAATTAAATGAAATTCAGTTCGACCCCCGCCCCATCTTGAACATGTGCGATGTAATTAATGGACGAATCCTAATATTTTTTTAAAAATAAACAGACGAAACATATTTTTTAAAATAAACAATCTCGTGGGGTCTTCGTGGGACCGACAGGTCTCAGTTTAGGAATCGCTGGCCTAAAATGTATTTGTAAATATCACAAGATATCGATTCTTCTCAGTTATGAATTGTTGATGTAAGACTGAAAAGAAACATTCGACAGCCTCGTGCTGTACGATTTTATAAAAAAATCTTTGTAATAAATTGAACAGGTGTTCAAAACGTAGTTGTATTTCTTTGGCGATTTAACACTACAATTGTTCCCCCTATTACTATTACTAGTCTAAACTATTTTTGTCACGAATTTAGTGCGTCAAAGTTATATTTAATTAGAAACAATAATCTTCGCCTTTGTGATCTAGAGGTAGGGTGTTGGACTTGATTTTCTGAGGCTCCGGTTTTAATCGCCGGCAACAAAAAGAAAATGTGTTTTTTCAATTTTCTAACAAAAAACGACGATGCCGATGCCGATTGGATATGTAGCCGGTTGGCAATAGGCTGCTACTCACATTGTGGGAATTACTGTTTTTGGCTAGTCGTAAGTGCCCTGGTATGCCTCTGCCTACCTCTTCCTAAAAGGAATAAGAAAAAAGATTTCCACCCCTGTACTACATTGTGTTCGCGGTTTAGCTAGCGCGGCAATTCTCTATTACATTTTTCTCTAACATTTTCGCTACCTACTGTTACTGTACTGGTATGTAGTTACCATGTGAAACACGGACAAGCAATCCTTTCGAGAATCACAAAAAAATACACAATTAAAGACAATGATAAAAAAAACATCATCGCAATCGTATGGCTGTACCAATAACTAATTTGAATTTCTCTTTTTAAATCTTAATATAATTGGCGATAGGCTTGCCACCTATCACATTCTGAGACTTAGTGTCTTCGGCTAGTCATGGGTAGCCTGGTTGTGGCTTTGTCTACCTCTTCGAGGATATGGGCGTGATAAAATTTGTTATTTACCAAATGCTAATAATTTTCCATTTTTCATGAAGTCGAGATTTCCAGTCAAGTCCAACAACAGAACCGCTAGACCACACAGGCGATTTTTTTTGGAACAAATGTTAATAATCCGCTAGTGTGTTCAAGAATACTTAAAATGACATATCCCATTACAATTTCTAACTTTCATGAAACCGAGATACGAAAGAGTAGCCCTACTGTTATAGGGAATCTGTATCAATAGTAAATTCCAATAGGTTTGATATCGACACCATCCAGTTTCGAAAATCATATTGTATATACTTATAGGAGTCGAAAATATAACATCCTCCTTTTTACGAAGTCGTTTAAAAAGAGAAGATCTGAATTCAATAGTTAATAAAGAAATACTAAAAACGATAACGATTAATATTCATAATTTGATAAAGAACGATGCTGTATCCGCCGCTTGGCAATTATAATATTCCTTGACATAAAAACACAATCACTAACAAACAATGGGTAGGTATTTATTAGATAGTAGGTAGTAATCAAACCTCTTTTAAAACTATTGAATATGCATCTTGCGCTTCATAACGCATATATGTTTTGAATTTAAACATTATTCTGCAGCATTTATTTGTGCACATGCTCTGCCAGACTTAAAGCACCGGTGACGGCAGCTTAAAACTTATTTTTTAAATTTAACAGTTTTTTTTAAATAAACTGCTTTCAAATACTCTCACTCAAAGTGTATTTTTTTTTAATTTTCCTTAATTTTATAAAAACAAGCACAAATTTAATTAAAAAACTTAAATAATACCTATTTTAAACATAATACATACATACATTCATACATATCTTCACGCCAAGTCCCTTACGGTAGGCAGTAGGCTCACGATCCTGACAAACATTTTAAACATTATTTTGAATTAGGAGCCAAATGTAATGGGTTTATGTTTGTAATGCAATTATAGAATTTATTACTATTCCCAACACTTTTTTTACGAATTAAATAATTAACATTATGGTTAAACGCACCTGTTGAATACGTAAACTTGTTAGTAAATTTTGGGAGATATTGCTGGTAATTCTGCTGTTCACAAACTAAACTTATTTTAGATGCATGCTATCTTTTTCAAATGAAACAAAAACAAAAGAGATGGAACGCTTTAGACATATCAGATTTGTCTAATCATGTCAAATTGTGATGTATTTAATCAACGTTTTCCGAGTGATCGATTAAACATCTGTAGAAATTACGTGCACGATCTAATTTGACAGCACTAAAAGTGTTTTGTCTCTTTCTGTTACTTTCGTTGAAAGAAGACGGCGATAATTTAAAATTAATTTATTGAGTGCGCAACAAAATTACCACCTTTGTCCTGATAATTAATTTCTGAGCAAATAGAAATAGGTAAATGGGGAATCACTACATTACCTACGATTACGATACACCTACGATTGGCGCTGCGTTGCAAATGAGGACATAATTCAACAAATCAGGAATGAAAATTTGTTAGGTGTATTTTTCAATAACTATAATCTTTTAAATAGTATAATACAATAAAAAATGTAACAATACCTAACTCATTATTGTACTCGAGTGGTTTTCAATATATGAAGTGCAGTTCGCGCAAAAATTAAATGCGGTTCCTAAGTAGGTAACATGTTGCTCAGAAGTCATTTCTAGGTCCGACGGGAATGTGCACAGACAGGGAGATTTACCGCTCTCTCGCTCATACTCGTGCTTCGTCTCTTTTGATTTTGTAAGGTTATGTTTGTAAATCGAAATATTATAATTGAAAAGATTTCTTTGGTCATGACTTCCGATTTTATTTCAGTAAAGAATATTTGTGATGACTCGACTAGCAACCCGATCAGCGGAAGGAATGACTAGAGTGGGGGTACTCGAGAGCTAGGAGCAGAGAGGTTGGAAGTGGAGCATTCTATTGGGAGTCGCCGAAGTAGATGGACGTTCTATTCTAGTTAAAAGTGGAATTAAAAATAACTTAGACTATGTACGAATTATTGTGTTTCATGAAAATATATGTGAACTGTTGGATTATATTAACACCCTGGATTGAAGTTATTCTTACACTTTGTATATAGTTGCATAAAACTCGTTTTGTGTTATAAATGTTGAATTATAGACTATGTTTATATTATTAAAATAAATCCAATATTTTGACAACCACACAACTTTTTAGATATATGTTTATTAAATATTAGTAGGATATGACGTGATTTTCTTACTTTCTTACACATCCATAATTATCTTGTTTACGGAAAAATATAATGGTTAGAAAATTAATATCCTGAACCTTAACAAACATACTAAAAACGTATTTTTAAATGGCGCTGAAATTCTCTATTAGATTGATGCATTCGATTGTACCTGCGCCAGACTGTGGAATGAACTTAGCGCGAGGCACATGAAAGTTTTGCACGAACTGTATTAATGGTTTTACTATGTTAAAAACTTACGAGGTAGCGTTACGTGGATAGCAGTACTCCCAGCTGTGACTGCCTTCCCGCCACTCGCGGACCCGGCGCAGTCCCGGCGAGTTCAACTCATCACAAATCATTTTCAAAGCCTTTTCATCCAGCACATCTTGAAGGGCTAACAGTGTTACCCTAATGAATAAGAATAATAATTAACAACTTAAAAAAAAGGTCCCAAGTGCGAGTATGTGATGACCCATCAACTAGAATATTGTAGATTAATGTATATATATCAACTATTGCAGTCAACAAAACTAGGTGCTAGGAACATTATATAACTACAATAACCCAATTTTGTAATAGGTGGACAATTTCTATTTTTATAAATTTAGGGTTTGTCAAAATTAGGTACCAGCAGGTAGTATAGAGCAATCTGATTATGTACACTCAGTCCGTTTCTCTAAAAAAAAAAGCGGTTCAGTTATTGGACTTGACTGCATGAGGTCCCGAGTTCGAATCCCGGGTGGGGAACAAAAAGAAAATTGGGTTTTTCCAATTTTCTAATGAAAAAAAAAAGAAATGTTGCTCGGGATTAGAAATTTGCCCGGTTGGCGATAGGCTTGCCATCTATCATATTGTGGGACTTAGTGTCTTCGGCTAGTTGTGGGTGCCCTGGTTGTGACTCTGCCTACCCCTTCAGGGATATGGGTGTTAAGATACCCTTTCTCTAAATAAACAATAAGGGGGTTCCCCTGTTTTGCTGCTTGGTAAGTTCATCCTTAGACTACAATATGTTGTATAGAAAACCAAACTTATATTTAGAAATTCTCAGCATTTAAAAGCAGTAGAGAAAAACCAGGTATAATTCAGGTATTTTTATTAGTCAAGATAAATAAACTATTTATATGATACCTATGTATTACAATATTTTGCATACTGTCTTATTAATAAACAAAGATGAAAGTAAGAGTAAAGTTGATATAACATGTAGTCTATGTCACAGTTTAATATAACTATAATACCTGTTTGAGTCTTGGAGAAATTAAGTCAAAACAATAAGGCTAACAGAGAGAAAATAATATTGTTTACTTTACTAAATAAAGTATCAAATACACATATTGCGATAGAATCACTACATGACTATGTATAAAAATTTTAAATTGGTCAATCAAAAAAGTAGTTACAATGTCAAGATAACTAGCTAGTACCGGTTTATAATAACTAAGTTTAGATAACTTACAACACTGGTCAAAGTTCAAATTATAATAATTATTTTTTTATATATACTGAGTTGTATGTGTTAAACCTGAAACTAATAATAGATACATATTTTACTTCTTATCGTCGGTGCTTGGTGGAATTCCATTCTTGATGCAATTTACTTAGAAACACTTGTACTTTCCACAATATATTTTATTATTTTTTATTTTTATGGTTTAGCCCTGATGATGCTTGTATAGCGAATAACAGGGTTATATAGCCCTGATGATGCTTGTATAGCGAAACCGGTTGGCTAAACCATAAAAATAAAAAATAATAAAATATATTGTGGAAAGTACAAGTGTTTCTAAGTAAATTGCATTAATAATAGATACATATTTTATTTTTGTATCAACATTTTTACTTATTACATCATACTAAGAATCTACAAAATGTGACTGAAGATAATAAAAAGTATAGAAAGTAAATAAAATTAAAAATTAAGAATTTGCATATAACATCTAGTATATTGTTTTATTTCATTTTAGTTTTTATTGTTTTGACAGTGTTAAAGTATCAACCTTTCTGTCACTTTGTCACCAATTATAATTCTCAAAGAAATACTGGAGTCAAGTATTTGCAGAGAAATCTTCACAATGCTCCATTTGCCAATTCTTGTTACCAATGCAGGAATAAAGACAAACAGACATTCAAACAATTTATATTACTATCATTACAACACAAAATAAACAAAGGATTTAAATAACATTATACTTTTGTACAGTAGCCATTAGCACTTTCTGGTGCCCTTGCTTTTTATAAGCATATAAGTAACATTAATTAAGTAGCTCTTTCTATAGTAACCCTTTGAGATATTGGGTAGCTTTCTCCAAAATGTAATGTATTTCAGTTCTAAAATTCATTAAAATAGGTTAAGGGTTTTTAGGTATAAATAAAATACACACCTTCACCAATATTATTAGGGATCCTTGCATAACTCACTAATTAAGTGATGTGGTGGTCAAGATCAGTTAATGGATTTATGTGATTCAGCAGTCTAGTCTCACTTTTGAAGATTAAGGAGAGTTGTATGATTAAGATGTTTAAGAGTGAGCAAATTCCTATTGACAAAAAAATTATATTGTGACAGCAAAACTTTCCTAATAAAAAAGTAAAAGACTTCTATTTGTGACTGTCAGATTACATTTAATTAAATTGTAGGAAAATTTGTAAAATCATCAAAAACTATAACAAACAAGCTGTGTCACATATTTAATTGTGACAAGTAATGTAACTTTCAAATAGCAAAATTGAAAAAAATATTTGTCTTTGAAATCTTAACAGCTACTAACAAACAAAAATTATCCATCTAAATAATACTAGTATTTGACTTACTTGTATTCCAATATTGTCCTACAAATTACTTCTCTGACACCAGGGTTCATAATTTTATCTATACTTAGTTGATGAAGATTCCAAGAGGCTAAACGACAGCATTTTACTCCATGCCTTTCATATGTAAAGGCTTCTTCTAGAACTGGTCTATGAGAATAAGCAGACAGCAAGTCTAATATGTCATTTACTGGTGCAGCTGCAAATCCATTTGGCAAAGTGATTGGAAACTTTGTAGGCATTGATAAACTTTTTCTATGTGGTGTCTTTGGAGTTTTATTCTCACTTTGTGATTCATTTAAGGACGGTTCCGTCCATATATTTATAATACCATTTCTAAAATGTTGTACACTTTCACATTTCCTTAGTTCTAAGCTTAAGTGTTGCTTAATTGTACTCAGTCTCACAATATCCATGCCCCGCACCTTAATTAAATCATCAAGTGACTTAAAAGGCCCTTTCTTATTTCTATAGTCAACTATATTAGCAGCTATCTCTTGATTTAAACCAGGTACACATTGGAGTTGAAAAACACTAGAGGAATTTACCGAGCATAATTTATTTTCAGGAGATACTCTTAAACTATCTAATGAATATGTACATGAACTGGCTCTAGAGATCTGTTTTTTTGTGCTTGTACATATTTCAGGCCTTAAAAGTTCAAGTTTCTCAGCTCCTATGCCTAAAAAGCAATTTTCAAATGAGTGGTCTTGTTAAAAAATCTCAATAACTGAAATTATAAAACTGTCATCTAACAATGGAACTCAAATGTTCGGAGTTAATTGAATTACATTTCAGCTACATTGTTTTTAGATTCTTGCTATCTTGTAGCCTTAGGTACTTTTCTTGGTGTAAGAGTAACAAAGGTTATAAGGTGGTAATGACACATATTATTAAATTATTTACCTGAAACTAAAGCAAGGTCGTCTACACGCTTAAATCTTCCTATCATTTGCCGATGCCGAACTATTTCCCGCGCAAGTTGTCTGTTTACTCCCGGGAGAGTCATAAGTTGTTCTTCAGTTGCAGTATTTACATTCATTAGCTCTAGATATTCTTCTGACGGCGGTAAACTGAATGTATGGCTAAGGCCAGATTTGTTAAGTTTTGAACGTCTAGCAAAAACACGAAAGGATCTTCTACTGCCCTTGCTCCGCATAGAGCTCGGACTTTGCCCCATTTTGAACATCCAGGATTAAAAACTGATTATTGCCACATAGTAATATTTAGAGCACTTTTTATAGGTTCTCACAAAACATATAATAATTTGTAAACTAATGTTTGTAATACACTATTTAACATAAAAAAATATAACATTATATTTTTCTTGCACAAAATCTTTTTTTGATTAGTTTATTCTATGCACACTAGTACAATTGATTTCCAATAATTCATAAATTAATAGCCACTATTTCTCAACTCGTGATTTACTTGACTGGCCGAATCCGAAATCCAAATCAGGATTCACAAATTCGCATGTCAAATTTTTATGAGATGTGTCAAAATCAATTGAAAGGTACATTTTCGTTTTAAAACACAAATGATTTAAACAAAAATATTATATTACAAGATTTTCTTATAATGTTATTTGTAACAAAAATTATTATGTAGATAAATATTCTTATGTCCCAACTCAACGTAATCGAACACAGACAAAGAGTATAACAATATTGTGATATGATCACAGTGCGTACCTTATCTAGGCTTATTTCGATGTTAAAATATATGGTATCGAATTAATCGAGACCAAAGTATATACTTGCAAAAGATGCCAATCACCATCGCTACGAAAGTAGTTATCGAATTGAATCGAATCAGAGTTAACTAAAATTGATACATAATTTTATTTCACTATGTTTCCAGCTTTAAACATACTGTTGGGTGCTACTGACGGATGCTGCTAACAGGGTATCTAGATAATGAAAGTACACTGAGCGTTGCCAACTAGTAGCCTTGAGCGTTCGGACGTCCGAAAGATATGATGTTTACGTCAGCCGTAAGCATCCGCGGACATTATGTACACATTTATCAGCCGCATTCTTATGCATCGCGTCCGATAATATGTTTCCAGCTTAAGCCAGACAAACTGAAATGGACTGGATTCGAATTCCTGTACTAAGGTTGAATAGTCTGGTGAAGTTGTAAAAACCTCGCGGTTAGTAACACAATTAGTAGCCATTTCAAAAAAAAGCACTAAGGTTGAACTCGCAAATTGTTGTACTATGATTTTGACACTCTCGCACGTCATCAGTTGAGTCATAAAGTTGAGTATCGTTTAAATTTGAATAGTGGAGTTTTCGGCGCAATCGTGAATGAAGGTAATTTTTTCATTATTATTGAATTTCGTGTTTATTTTGAATGAAATTGGTTAATTGATTGATAGGTGGGAATTAGATTAATTTTAAAAGAGGCAGATGCGGCGATGGGGGCCGCCACCCATCACGCCAGGCCCGTACAGGCGAATCGAGGAGTGGAGAGTGTGAAATAGGCACGTGGAATGTGAGAGGGGGAATGGAAGCGAAGATTAATGAATTGATTGATGTAATGAATGAGAGATGCCTGGATTTACTGTGTGTAGCGGAGACTAAGCGAAAAGGTAGTCATACTTTTGATCTCCCCGGTGGCAGGTTGGCTCTTTGGTCTGGTGTACCACAGAG
>NJDC01002624.1:0-16554 GCA_002245475.1 Calephelis virginiensis
TTAACCCAGGAGTATGTGTAAGTAAGTAAGTGTAAGTGGCCCTAACAGTATTGCAGCATTCACAATTTAAGCGAAGTAAAATTATCCAGATAGGATACGAAAATAAGACCACCTCGGTAGTACGCTTACCACCTCGGAAGTAAATAAAAAGAATAAAATATAATACTTACCACCTCTTTCAAATAAAGCAATTAATTTAAATTGGTTCAGAAATGACGGAGAAATCAATTGATATCGATAAAAAAGTAAGATATTATGATCTCCTCCTTTTTTCTGTATCATATAATGATATATTTATTTGAGTATAATATATCATTGATTTGAATTTTCTAATAAAACACTAAAAATGTTGGATTACCTCTAAAACATATATGAAAATATATTATGTTAAAAAATGAATAAGAACCATCTCTATCATGTGAGCTTCAAATAAAAAAACGCATCGAAATAAGTCGATACGATCGAAAGTTCTCGTTTTCCGTCGGGGGTTTCAAAATAACGTTTCAAAAAATTAAAAAATAACGACAAGAGCCCGGTTGGTCATGAGCTGCCACGTATTCACAGCATGGGGCCAAAGAGTACCGACCGACTAATCGTGGGTGTCTTGGATATAACTCTGCCTACTTAAAATATGTTTTAATTAATCGTATGTAACTTGATGACTACACGTAGCTAACTGGACAGACGTTGTCCTGTATTAGCTATAAATTCGATTTTTAAATTTTCTGATGTTCCGCTAAGCTTACATTTTTTTGTCCATAACAAACAACCCTCTCCTGAAAATAGTAAATACGCCAAAAATTGAGTTCATGTTAACGCGTCAGGTATACTCGGTTATAAAAAAATCTATAAAAAATATGAATCGCACTTGATAAAATTAAAACATTCATTTATATAACAAAACAATCATTAGTTTTACTGACAGGTAGCTTGCGACACCAGTGGCGGTAGAATGGCACGGATCACCCACCTTTCCTATTCCTGCTACCTTAATGTTTGAGTCATGTAATGATGCAAACGGTAGCGTGGATGATAGACTTGCATATTGGACCTATCATTCCGACTACAGGGCAGCAACGCACCTATAAATCTACAGTATGAAGCGTCGTGTGCCTATCTTTGTAATATCAAAGACAATATATATAATCTCTGGTATTAACCAAAAAACCCGAGTCAATATGTTAGTTATAAAAATTAATTCTCGCCTATTATACTGCTAGTTAATAAAAACATACATACATACATGCAACAACAAACACTTAGTTTACGTGCGTAGTCGGCTTAAAATTATATTTTTATGCAAACATTTCCAGACAAACTGTACACTTAAACCGTAAAAAACAACGTTTTATAACAAAATAGAATAAAACGAAATGAGGTTAAGTGACATAAGAAAAATAAGTGAGCATTATCCACCAGGTAATTATGGAGACTAGATACGTTTTTACCACGCGACCTTGCTTTTTTAATGCACAACGTATTATTCACGGGGAAAAGTATTGTTGAAAAATACAATTTACGTCAGTGTTTGTTTTTACACTCAGATTGTTATGGCGCCTTAGTATTTTATTTTCACTGTAAATAATATCTCTGGACAAATACAAATTTAATTAATTCAAAGTAAGCATCTTGGGGATGTAAGTCAACAATACAAAGAAATACTTTCTTTTCATGGCGAAAGACAGCGAACAATCACGCTTCTCCCTTAATCGTAAGAGATAATTGTGGCCTTTGGAGACAATAGATATTATAGGTGAGTCGCTATCCTGTGGTCGTGATGTTAGGCCGAATGTGCAAGTCTATCAGCTACTCTACCCTCCCGTACTGATCAGAACGTGACAGTCATTATGATCGCCTCGTTAGGCGAGGGATTAGCGTAAGCTCCTAACTCCATCGACCAACTTCGTGGCTCGAGTTCTATTCCAGACGGGAGCAGTCATTTGTATAATGAACATTTAGATATTTGCATATCAGGGTTTAAGTGTTCATTGTTTGTTTCGCCGTTTCTTCTCCCGACGGGCTAGGTTTGGAAACGGTGGTAGTGTACGGTAGATAGGACTAAAAATTAATCTACCTTTAAAATAATTTATAACAAATTATGAATCTTATGTTCATAAATAAATAAAATGTTTATTAAAATGTAAATAAGGGCTGTGATTTAAATGTACATTTTTATAGAAATATGTAACTTCTTAAAATTAACTAAATATTTGCACACCACAATGTGGTAGAATATGTTGTATTCTTAAATATCTTTATGACAACTTTTTAACACACATATTCCGCAAATAAATCATTTTCATTTCATTTTATTTTCATTTCATTTCATTGAATTTATTCTGGTATAAATAAATGTATGTATATATATCATTGACTAACACGCATAACACAAGCAATTTCCTTACTTTGGGGTTAGATTCAATTTGTGTAATTTGTCCAGATTCCAAATTCTAGAGAAAATCATTTAATGTTTACTAATTGAAATGAACATAAAGGCCCTGCTCGACAGATGAGTAAAACCGCGGTTTTATGTATCGTCGGTAAAACTCGCCGGTGTATCATTGCAACGCTGCGGTTTTATATACCGACAAGCCAGGTTCGTTGCTTGTCATGTTTGGTATAATTTATACTCAACTCTTCGTGCAAAATCTTCCATCGATCAGAACAAATAAGACCTTAATCTGTATACTATTGTTAATTGTTTCAGTGTGTATTGTTGTGGAAAAAGAGGATATTATATCAATGTGTAACTTATTATTTTAAAATATAGTATCTTCACGACCACATCCCCGAAGAGGTAGGCAGAGCCAGGGCACTCACGATTAGCCGAAGATACTAAGTCCCACAATGTGATAGGTGGCAAGCCTATAGCCAACCGGGCACATATCCAATCCCGGGCAACATTATTTTATTAGAAAATTAAAAATACAAATTTTTTAACTGTTTTTGTGTCCAACCCGCAAATCGAACCTGGCACCTCAAGAAGTCATGTCCAACGCCGGACCGCTAGACCACAGAGGTGTTGTGTAAAATTAAAAAAAAAAAGCATCTTCACGCCCATATCCCCGAACAGGTTGGCAGAGGCACAACCAGGGCACCCACGACTAGTCGAAGATACTAAGTCCCACAATGTGATAGGTGGCAAGCCTATCGCCAACCGGGCACATATCCTATCCCGGGCAACATTTTTTTTTATTAGAAAATTTGGAAAAACCCAATTTTCTTTTTGTTGCCCGACCCGGGATTCGAACCCGGGACCTCATGCAGTCAAGTCCAACAACTGAATCGCTAGACCACAGAGGCGATAATTCATTTTGTTAATATGTATATAATTAACATTTTGAGTTCTGTTATCATATCTAACGATGCTATGATGAGAGATTATGTACTGTCTGACGTACTGTCGTGATTATTAAGTTTTTTTTTAAATTTTTGTTAACGATTTAAGAAGCGAAATATTTTATCAGAGGATTGTTGAAGACGGTCGAGACGGTTGTAAACACGCCTTCTAAGAAAAGCAACCTTGAAGGTAACTTTGTTCCCATCTTCCGATTACTACTAAATCTCAAGGTCCAGACGGATCTAAATTAATGTGAGCAGCCAGTGTTTTCAACCGTCTGGAGTCTGGAGTCCCTATTAACTACTTATCCGTAATTGACCTATTAAGCTATAAATAAATAATTTCAAATTGGACATGTGTAATAATTATAAAAAAAAATATCCAATAATCCCAGACAAATCGAATTGGTAATGTAGAACCACCTCGATCCGGTCGGATCGAAACTCGGACTATTTCGAGAGGCTCTTTCGAGAATAGACCATCTGCCTTCCTGCCAGGCAGCTCGTAAAAGGCGAGCATAGGCTTACAGTCACTAACACCGTGACATCTAACTATATGGTAGAGTTTTTAAGCGACTCACTCGGATTGGTGCCACCGCTTTACCTATTCCTGCCGCAATAACGTCATGACGTGCTCCGGTTTGGAGGGTAAGGTAGCTAACATCAGGTCTCGGGTTGGCAACGCACCATTACCACCTTTGGTGTCTCTAGGCGGCGTGAATTTCTTACCATCAGGAAGTCCGTCTGCTTGCTTGCCTTCCAATATCATAAAAAAAGTCTACATCAGGACTGTTGTATACACTTTTTTTATGATTTTGTTTAAAAGTCTTTTAGCTTTACATATATATGTTACAAAATGGCTTGAGGAAATTAAATATTAATTTAATAATTATAAGTTTTACAAGTACTCTGTAACTGTACGGGTGGAACATCATTAGAGCATAATATCAGATGTGGTATTGGTGACGCATCAGAAACATTAACGCTCGAATGACATTCTATTTTAGATTACTTTTATATCGTCCTAAGGTCTTACCATGAGGCTTGCAACTTATCACATTGTGGGACTTAGTGTCTTCGGCTAGTTGTGGGTGCCCTGGTTGTGCCACTGCCTATGTCTTAGGGAATATGGGCGTAAAGATACTATACTTTACATATCAGAACCTCTAACGCTTTTGGTCTGAAAATTTACTTCTTTTAATAACAAGTGGAGGCACAGTTCAAAATTTTCATACAAATTATTTACGGAGACGCTAGCTAGTATAGCACCGTAAACTCCTGGTTAGGGCACATAAGTGAATTCATTAAAGTGGCATCATTGACAATTCTGACGCTTGG
The DNA here is from genome assembly GCA_002245475.1 of Calephelis virginiensis. Classification (NCBI taxonomy): domain Eukaryota; kingdom Metazoa; phylum Arthropoda; class Insecta; order Lepidoptera; family Riodinidae; genus Calephelis; species Calephelis virginiensis. The sequence goes on from NJDC01002624.1 coordinate 4,678, forward strand.
ATCGAAAGTCAGCCTTTAACCGTGTTAAGCGATTTTTAGTAAAAGATAATGCTGGTTTAGTTTTAAGAAGAAAATATTTTTTATCATCTGTCGACAGTCATTACAAGTCGCTATTTTTTAGTTATTGGTCAACAAAAAGCAAAGTTGGACAGCATAAAATGTCTTTGATCACACTGATACAACAAATATTTCACTATCTCAGGCTGGATTTCACCGTCAAATTCAAATGCAATCAACGTTAAAACGCGTGTAATCGATTGTCAAGAATGTTAATCATGTCAATTTTATTGTCAAAAGAACTTTTATTATTTTACACATTTTATGATTAAACAAAAATAACAACAAAAATATGAGTAGGTTCTCAGGGGATGGGGATAAGAATTTTGTCATTTTTCAAATAGTACTTGCAGTAGCTTATGAGCGGGCGTTTAACCGATAATTGAACTAGTTTACACTGAACTTAGTTTTACTAAAGAAAGTTTCCAATATGATCGCTTAAATCAGCCCTTAAAATTGTTTGCTAGATCATTACAAATCCTTTTAAATTTTATTACAGAAAACCAAGCAGACGATATTTTGTAACAAAAACTAATGCAACGGTACATATAATGTAAATATGGAAATTGCAATGAGTGAGAAAATATTACGTTCTAGCTAAAACCTTCATAAATTAAAGTTTTCAAAATTACAACCTTGTAACAACGAAGTGGGAATGAAAGAAAACTTTAAATACGCGGGTTTTATGCAAAAGTTCGCAACCATTATTAAAACTTGAGGTTCATAATTAAAATAAAATGCATAGACATCGTATCTTTCAACTTTTAAGTGGATAGTATAGCGTTCGCAAGAAATAAATCTTCAGCTTTGCAAATAAAAACAAAGCAGCACTTTAGACCCAAAAATATTAAATTTTCAAAGTACATACTAATATTACAAATGCGATATTATATATGTGTATATTTGCGTTAAGTTTTCAAGTCAAAACGGCTTAAATTGAATTTATTTCTTGGCATATAGACCAGATCTTGGGGAAGGACAAGAGCCTGTTTTTATCACGAAACATATAACGGTTATTCAGGGAATACTACATAATGATAAAATAGGTTCGAAGGTACGTGCAACTGCTTGTACTTATGTCTTATATTAATTAGGAAACTTTTGGTGGATGGTAGTAGCAATTACTTTTTCTTAAATATATGTTAGAATTATTTTATATTTTAATGAATAATTTCAATTTCACCTTTACACCAGAATATATATCATACAATTTCAACTTCAAATCTGTATATTTGAAAAAAAAAACATGGCATCTTTAGTGTAATTTATTAAAGTATCAGGCGCTAACTGCCGCTCGGGCGAGACTCGCTGCACTATCCTCGAAGTAAGATCGTTGAACCAAAAAGCCTGATCCATTCCACTAGTTTAAAGGCTATTAAAACTTTTGCAAACTGGAAAATCTTGGTTTAACACAAATCTAGAACTCGCGAAGCCTCAAGTTGTTGATTTTATTGGTTTCAAGAAATGAAGTTTGGATAATATAATTTCAAAGCAGGAGATCAAACAAGCATATTTTAATATATAAATTTCCATAAAATATATAAAGGTATCTTCACGCCCATATCCCCGAAGATGTAGGCAGAGGTACAACCAAGGCACCCACGACTAGCCGAAGACACTAAGTCCCACAATGTGATAGGTGGCAAGCCTATCACCAACCGGGCACATTTCCAATCCCGATCAACATTTTTTTTAATTAGAAAATTGGAAAATTCCAATTTTTTTTATGTTGGCCGACCCGGGATTCGAACCCAGGACCTCATGCAGTCAAGTCCAACACCCGGACCGCTAGTCCACAGAGGCGACTTTTACTTTACTTTATATAAAGGTCCGGGTCCTTTATGCGAGCGTAGGTATCATTACATCAACAAAATCACTAGTGATAGGGTTGTTCAACAACTTTCCCGGGCTTCTTTGCAGACTAGAACATCTGCCTTCCTTCCAGGCATCTCGTAAAGGCGAGCTTACCGTCACTGACACCGTGATATATGACTAGTTTCACAGCAATTGGTATCACCGCCTGACCTATTTCTACCGCCATAACGTCAGTGCTTGCAACTGACGTATTCGGGTTCGAAGGATAATGTAGTCGATAAAATTTCTTTTGCTCGAGACCTAACATTCCGGCCTCTAGTTACGCACCATTACAACCTTTGATGTCTCTAAGCAGCCTTTCCGCAGCCTTTCCTATTCCTGATCCTTATGATGAATAAGATCCTTACTCTCTTATCCTTATCCTTATTCTTATCCTTATCTCTTATCCTTTTGACTTCACTAAAAAGTATTCCAGAAATTTAAATTACTAAACTAATCCATTTGAGGACGATGGGGTGATCACTTTCCATAAACTTATCCATTTGAGGACGATGGGGTGATCACTTCCCGTCACTAAAAGATAATGACATTAAACTAACAAGTCGATTCAACACCGTCAGTCTGTTTGTTCAAGTTTCCCAATAAAAATCTACTCATAGATATCTCCAAGGTGCCATTAAGTTGGCGGGACCTCAGCGCCCTCCGAAATTACCCGATCCCGTCTCGGAAGAACTATTGCTTGCTTTCGACCTTTATTTGAGTTTTTGTAGCTTTAGATGCCTAACAGCCTGATATGTGGCAATTTGTAAGCTTTTTCTACTCTGTAACCTTAAAATATCTGGCTGGTTTTATTTATGTAATGTTTTTTAGAAATGGGAACGAAATGTTATTTTGATGATGAGAGTTGTTAATTTGTTTTAAAAGACTGCAAAAAGAGGTTATCATTTTGTTTGTATTTCGTTTTCATTTTTTATTATGTTTTTTTTTCGCATTTAATCGGCCAGTAATAAATCAATCTTGATTTTGGAACTTGTGTGGGAGTTTTGGCGCCATCAAGAGAAAAGGTGGTCGAAGTTTTTTTTCGACCACCATTGAATTTCGTGTTAATAATGAGTGAAATTAGTAAATTTTGGTGGCACTTTGTACAATTTTGTTCAGTGAAAGTGCACAAATGAAATAATCGTGAAGAAATTAGCGTATTGTATATTTCCTCGTTGCCGCCAAATCTCATTACATGAGCTTGTGTAAAAAGGCCACCGCTTTACCCAAGAGCCTGACATGACTTACTGACGACTTATGACTGATGGCTAATTATTATAATTGATATAAAATTTGATGCAAATTTCTACTTGACTAATGGCAAAATACTAACGAGATTGTCAAATCCTAAAGAAAGAAGAAAAAGGAACTTGTGTGTAAAGGTAGGCCATGACCTCGAAGTGGTTCAATATTAGATTTAACACGATTCGACAAATAGTTAAGTTCGACTATGTAGGTAGTACCTTAAGTCGACGATATTAAAACTAAGAAATATAGGAGTCGAACCTCTTTTTTCGAAGTCAGTTAAACGGGAGATCTAAATTATGTACGTTTTTTTGTAACACAAAAACAACTTTTTTATGGATGGACCAACTTTGATTAATCTTATATTTACTCGTAAAAGGAAAACGTGTTAGTTACACTATAACTCAAGAGTCGTTGACCTGATTTGGCTCAAAATTAATAGGTAGGTAGTTTAAAACCAGGAAACGGAGATAGGGTACTTTTTATCCTGTTCCACTTTGAGGAGACCAGGAGAAACATGGTTTTAATTTATATCCTACAAACTGATTGGGTGGAACGAAGTTCGCCGGAGCAGCTAGTCTTTCATGTTTGCAAACAGATAATTTCCGATTCTTCCATTTTAATTCAAATATGATTCGAAATTTAGGTAGTTTTTGATGTTTTTGAGGTTTGTTGATGTCGTACTCGTAATAATAATGTATCTAAATAATGTAATGACATTTGAGATTTTTAAAAATTCGAAATTCAAAAGTTTTTCCGTGCGTCCGTCTGGAAGCCCTGGAAGTACGAGTAGTTAAAAAAAAATTGGTTTCTTTTTTAATATCCTTGTATTAAAGCCGGAGATCTAATAAAGAATCACAAGTAGGTAGATGCGTGGTTACAGCAAGGGACAGATAAAATCAAAATGTAAAACCGACTTTTAATTTTACTTGAAAAAGTATTTATTTAAAACAACTAAAAATTAAGCAATGTGAGAATGTAAGGCATGTTTAAAAAGTTTTTGGCTAGTGACCCTAACAATTCCCAAACTATCCTCGACCGCATAGCTTAGAAAAATGTCAAGTTAAATTGTGTCATAGGTTTTTTCATCAAAATATTTTCATAAAAGTTGGAGCAGCCTTGAACTGATGCCGGGAGAAGTTCTATAGACAGCGCGGATTTATTAAAAAAGTTCTGACTTTTTGAATAAGGTAGCGTTTCACTGACGACCTCTTGCTTATTAATTAAAATATGACACTGCCGTGTAATTAGACTGGTTTTTAGAAGCGAAATTATTTTAAGTAAAAATTCCTTTGCGATTCTAAAAGAAAAAAATTGAATAAGCAGTTGGTTTGAACCGGCAACCTCTTTATTTTTGTTATACAATTCATACTCTTTAAAACTTATCTTTTTAAAGAAAACGTTTTCCTTACGTACGTTTATGTGCTTCTTTTTATTGAGGATCATAAGTCTTATAGCCACCAACTTATCTGTTTTAACCACCTCGTTGTTAAAGAGTTTATCTTCCTTGAGGCTTGGGTTCGATTCCCCATGTAGGAATGTATTTGTGTGATATATTTATACATATCTAGGTCCAAGTGTTTATTAAATTATGAATTTAAATTTTATTCATTTATTAAGTTGGTGAAGTTATAGTTTTGAAAGGTTGTAGTAGAATACAGACAACCAGAAACTGAACGAATGAACGAACTGAACTGAACAGTAGTCAAACGAGAACGATAATCTATACATAATCTCTCTGTGGTCTAGCGGTTCAGGTGTTGGACTTAGCTGCATGAGGTCCCGGATTCGAATCCCGGGTCGGGCAACAAATAGAAAATTAGTTTTTCCAATTTTCTAATTAAAAAAAATGTTGTTTGGGATTGGATATGTGCCTGGTTAGCGATAAGCTTGCTACCTATCACATTGTGGGATTTAGTGTCTTCGGCTAGTCGTGGATGCCCTGGTTGTGCCTCAGCCTACCACTTTGGAGTTATGGGCGTGGAGATGCTTTCTTTCTTTTTATAATCTACACCACCTTGATACTACTTTCGAGACCAAAAGGTCACATTTCGACCTTCACAAAATCCGTCCGTTAAAAGTATTTAAAGATGTTAATCGTGTTACTGGCTTTTTAAAAGTTTTTAACTGACTCAAAAAAAGAAAGAAATTTTCAATACGACTGTATGTATTCGTTTTTTTTGTATGTTCGTTGCGCGATTCTTCCGTCAATAGAAAACCGATTTTGATGGGTTTTATTAGAAAGATAGGTCACGAATTCGAGCTGGTCCCATATTAAATTTATCACGATCCTACTACTGGTCTATTTTACTACTTTACTACATACTTAATATTGCATGAATAACTTTATGCATTATACTTAATTAATATTTATTATTTACTTAGATAGTACTTGAGCTTAAGATAGCCCGGTTCTTAAGATGACCCATTTTAAATAGTTTATAATTTTTGAAGTTTTTAAGAGTTTAAATGTTACCATGTAGGTAGTCATTTAAACTCTTTCAAACTTTAAAAAATACAAAATATTGAAAATGGGTTTTTATTCTTATCTTTTCTTAAGAACTGGACTATCTTAGGCGCACGTACATTACTACTCATTAGTTTATACTTATCTAATAGTGAAAAAAAAGGATGGCCAAATCGTACCTGACAACGTAATGATGGCGTCACAATATGACATATATGTGAAAAATATCCTTATTTTTTAAGGTTTTAAAAAACACGCGAAATATTTCTTTACGTAGCCACAAAAAAGTTTTCCATTTATTTTGTTTTTGTAGTTTTTTACAATTTATTTCATGTATGAAATCACTTTGTAATAAAAGACCGTATTTATTAATTATTCACGTTTTTCTACTTTTCAACTGTAATTCAGTTCAATTACTATAAACGCATTACATTACTATGTACGTGTTATGTTACGCCACTCCACTCCACGAGCCCGCTGAACAGACGATCCTTTTTGTCATCGTTCTCTGGAGTCTGATTCACAGATAATGAGTAATATGCGCTTTGACAGATGTTCTATATTTTTAGTTATTCTCTGAGGGAAATCGAAATAAATAATAACGCAATCACTAATTACTCTCCTCGCTTATCGCTAACTACACTTTTATGCTACGCCACGGCCGCGTAAAGGTAATTGTGGATTCTAACCTGAAAAGTAAGTTGACGTTAGTATAAAAAATCGTGGTTATTTAGGTGTGATTTTCAAACAGGATGCTGTTTACTACATTAAAACAAACCAATTAAAGTATAGCTTATTTTGGGACATGACAAAAAAATTAATGTCCAGGTCCTATAGAAATTTGGCCATTGTTCTTTATGCATTAAGTATTAAGTGTAATTCAATGTCTACTAGTACAATGTTAATTAAATTTATGTGGTAACAATTCGGAAACATTTGCTATCTTTCGAAAAAAGAATCATTGTTATTTGAACATTCTTTTTTCGAAAGATAGCCGTGGTGCCCAATGAAATATTTATATTTGGTTGTCACAGTTTTACCGCGCTTGATTGTTTCTTAATATACTGCAGTTTATTAAAAAACGTGTGTGAAATTTGCAAAGAAATGGTAGCTTGTTATGACTGGAGAAAATGGCAAACCACGTACATTTTCAATACATTATTAAGTATGTAAATATCCGGGAAAACTTCTCATATCGCGACGTTTCCTCGTAATATCGAATAATCTAGACGTCTGCCATTTTGTCACGTATCTTATGACACACTTAACTGGTACGTTGATCCTATTTTTCTTCAACCCTTAACAAGGTATATATTTATCACTTACAAATCGCATCAGCGATATTCGTTTATGAAGAATGTGGTTTCTTAATAACAACTACAATAGAATGTGTTTTATGAATAAGTGAAATTATTTATTGCTTTCTTTTAAGGAGTGAAGACAAATGGTATCTCATTTAACGCTATAACTACACTTACACTATCGACGGTTGAGATGCAGCGACGCAGTATTTCTGAAAATGGCGCGCACGCAACTACCAATTGAAAACGAACGCTATTTGTTCATACTCATAGTAATTATTATAGCCATTATTACGCACTCTTCATTTAAAGTTAATATTTATCTAGTGTATATAATGCATTTTATCTATATCTTAACATATTACAGCATTAACAATGTATTCGGAACATCTTTTAAATTCGTATATTAACATCGTTAAAATTTTGACAGATATTTAAATTTGACAGACATTTGAAAGACATATAAAAAATATGTGGATCAGATTACTTGGATGCATCTGAGCCCAATTATTTTAGAATTCTTGAAAATGAAAATAAAAATAATTTATTTGCAGAATATGTGTGTTTAAAAGTTGTTATAGAATACACATTGGCACCAGCATATTCTACCACACTGTGGTGTGCAAATATCTGAATAAATAAAATTTATAGTTTTTAATTTTGTTAAGTCTAACTCAAAAATTAAAAAAAATAATTTATATGTAAAAATATTTTTACATATAAATTATTTAAAACATATTTGTTACTAGGCTAGCAGCTACCTACATCTTGCCTATTTGAAACCACGTCACGAAAAAACTACTTGACAATTTGTAACAAAGTTTTGGTATTTAATACCGAATCGTCACCGACCGTTTGATCATAATTTGTTAAATAATAGCGGAGATATCCTTGAATGAACAATTTGCAAAGGATTAATACAATGCAGACAAACCACGGGCATAGGTTTGACTTATATTTCCAGAGACGATATTTCGTTACATCTAATAAACTAGGCGTCAGCCATGCCGTCACGTTTCTCCCGACACAGATAACTTGGAAATTGATCCAATTTTTCACAAGCTTTTCAGTATTGTTAGAATGTGTGCAAAATCAGTAGTTACAGGGTTAAGACGGCATTCACGGACGTCGTATATCCAAGTACTAATCGACTCAGTAAACTTCGTTCACTTGGCAACGAAAAAATAATTATCATCGAGAATATGTGAATGACGTAATCGAAATAGGAAAAAAATACAAGCCAAGTTTTTTTCGCCAGACCTTTTCAACGGAACGTGGCCTTCTAATCTGGTGGTAGATTTTAGAATTATAGAGACGCATCAGAAGTATGGTGTATGTAAAATACACGACAGTAATATGCTTAAAGATTTGGTTATACGTAAGAACTATTGTCCAGGAAAAGGCGATATATGGAAATATATATGGCGATATATGGCTTTCGACCGTCATTGGTCACGATTCTAGGTGGAAAACTATGAGTCCAACCAAAACTTCCTGCACAACGTTTTACTGCCTGATATACATGTGTGTGCACGCTTTCATTTTTTTTGCACACATTGATACTATTTTTTATTTCCGATAACATTTTAGAAGTGCATTCCGTTTATGTAAATACTGTTTTCAAATAATAATAGAACTGGCATATAAAAATGAACAAATCTGTTGAAAAAAATGTTGATTTGCTGAATTGATAGAGTACTAAAGTTCGCTATGTTTGGATTTCTATTGAACATGTTTTAATTTGCAATTCGTCGAGGTGATTTCGGGTTCCGTGTTTGTAATTTATATTGGCGTTTTATTAACATGTTTGACAATGAAGATAACATTACCTTTTTCAAATACTGTACGGATAATTGGGTTGTATTCTCTTTAGTATACACCTAAAAGCTTTCAATGTATTGCGTCGCAATAGGTGCCTCATATAATAATAATAATAACTAGTGGTCGCCCATTGGTCGGAATTCGACCATAATAAATTTTAATGTCTTGATGATAAGAACGCCATCTTCATTTCTCAAGACTAACTACTTTGTTCCCAAACTTTTTAGTGCGCCCTCTCCGATCTTTTAACCTTATCATCAATATATTTGTTTGTGTGTGTCAAATGCATTGTAGTGTGGGTAAAGTTAAATTTATTGATTTAGTGTATTTTGTTAGCATTATTATTGAAAAATATTACCGTTTTGCACTTCTCCTACACATAAAATATAAGTTTGCCAAATTTTATGCTACTGCCTCGGCGCAATTTTCGTAAAAAGGGGTCCAAAGTTTTGGCATCACGTATTAATATATATTATAGTTCAAGTTTATATATATTATATATTACAGTTCATACAACATTTTATAGTTTTCAAGTTCCTCTCTATCATACTGATTTTGTTTCCAAGTCATTCACTTTTCAAGCTGTTCGTTTTTGGAACATGCTCTCTATTGAAATCAGAAATAGCTTAAATAAGTTTTCCCTCAAACGTTCCTTTTTCAATTATTTATCACAGAAGTGTTATCAGATATTATTAATTGTTTAATTTTTGTTTGTATTTATAAAGATGTAAATATACTAAGTATTTATCTTGATAGGTATTTATTATGCTACCTAAAGTTACGTGTAAATGTGTTTAATTAGTTTAACGCCAAAACACTAAATGCCATCATCGGAATACGTAAGCAGTTGTACATTTTCGCTGGTTGCGTAATCGTATGACACTTGTCATAAAAAAATATATTTGTTAAAGATATTTTTAATACGAATATTATGTAAATAATAATGGTGCAAGCGTTAACTAATTTAGTATAATAAATTTTATGTTTGTATTCTTAGTGTAGCTTAAGAAATAACTTTTCAAACTATTTGAGCGGTAAAACCTAAATGACGTCATTAAGCTAAGGTTTCCCAGACCTTAGCTTTTCAGCGCTAATTCTCGGTTAATGAGGGCTTCTTTTAGGGCAAACAATTCTTTTACATCCAGAGGGCTGCTACAAATGGAACGAGAAATATTCGTAGAATTTTATATTCACTGGGTGAAATTCTTCAATTTTACCATGTAAAAGTACTTGAATCCAGAAGGCCTCTTTTTACGAAATGCAAGTTAAGGTATTAAAAGGTACCTACTATTCTGATGTACAAGCAAGACTGAAATTTAAAAAGTCAGAGAAATGGTTACATTGGCATAATATAAAGAAAAGCGACTTAACGATGTACGTGGTTGTCAACTTGGATTGGCTGTTTGCCTGCGCCTTGGTCAGCGGAGAATAGTTATGATTTTCTTAAACATTTTCATTCCCTATTTATTTTTATTTAAAGGTAGATTTTCGAAAAAAAAGGGTGGCCAGCATAGCTAGAATAAGGAAAAGCGACTTGATAATATACATGGTTGTCAACTTGGATTTACGTTTGCCTGCGACTTGGTCAGCGTAGAATAGTTACGATTTTCATGAACACTTTCATTCCATATTTATATTTCCTTAAAGGTTGTTTTTTTTAAATAAATTAGTCTACGTTTTTATTTGGATTTACCTAGGAATATCAATTTATATGATAATCGATTCAGTGGTTCAGCCAAGTTTTAGTTTCAAAGGTCAATAGTTATTTTTGGAAGGCCAGAATCAGATTTTTGCATTTATAATATTAGAATGGTTTGTTTTTTTTTTCATTTATATTGGCAGTTATTGGCAAACAATCAGACTAATATCCTGATATCAAGAAATACAAATAAGCGCGTCGCGGGAAGCGTAGAAAAAAATGAGAAGTTCTACTTTTTCTGGGATTCTATCATCAGTTATATATTATTGTTGGCAAGAAAAAAACACAGTCCCGAAGTAGCGATGAAACATACATAAAACTTCTTTTTTTGAAGTCAGTTCAAAAGTAAGAATTTTAGCTAAGATCAAGTTACGGAATGTCAGTAGTGTTAAATGGAAGATTATACGACGTACTCAAAAATATAGGTCAAACTAATAAAAGTCACGTATAAAGCATTTTACAGCTAATCGAAAGACATTGAAAAATAAATGGAAACGTCTGATGGGAGCAAAATTTATAACACTTGAAATTATTTGTGTTGAAATTGTAGCCCTTGAAAGTCTGTTGGTCCTGACTCTTCTTCTGGCATAAATTTGTCTACATTGCTTAGAAATAGTTTAGGCTGATTTTTGTAAAACTTTCGCCATACGGAAGCAGCAAAAACTACTACAAGATGCAGTTTAAAACCCTCTTTTATCGCAGGAAAGACACACTTTAAAAAAATCACATCATACTCGTAAGCATACATACAATTAAAATAAGATAATGTCATTTCTAAGCATTTCATGTCAAAAAACAAGCAAAAAATCGCCTTTGTGTTCTAGCGGTCTAGGTGTTGGACTTGACTTCTTAAGGTTTCAGGTTCGATAATCGGTTTGGGTAACATAGAGGACATGTAGTTTTTTCAACTTGTAATAAAAACAAAGTTGCCACGGAATGGAAATGTGCCCGTTTGGAGATAGGCTTTGCCACCTATCACACTGTGGGACTTAGTGTCTTCAGCTAGTCCTGAGTGCCCTGGTTATAAATGACTCTGTCTGCCTCATTGGGCGTTTATATGTCATGATTTTTTATTTGTTTTTGGACTGAAATGATAAGGAATAGTACCTTTTTTATTGTAGTATCAGAGATTATTGTCTGAATTTTATATCTTTGTGAAGTTTTTTCTTTAGATTAAAATAATAAGGCATGGTCGTTTTGTAAAAACTGTTACTGTAAAATTTATTCTATTAGACACTACTTTTTCTGAGTATTGTTTCTATTTAACAGACCGGGTTGGGTACATACACATAAAAGAAATTTGGTTTTTTCAATTTCTAATAAGAACAAAAGTTGCACGGGATTGGATATGTGCCCTTTTTAGATAAGCTTTCCACCTATCACATTCAAGGGACTTAATGTCTTCGGCTAGTCGTAGGTGTCCTGGTTGAGCC
>NJDC01002625.1:0-10504 GCA_002245475.1 Calephelis virginiensis
ATCATGTCCCTAGGATTCCATCATCAGATCAAGACTTGGCGACAATTGGAGTAGAATGTATCACCTCTAGTACTTACTTATGTATCACCTTCTCCTTTTTCCTAAATCGGTTAAAATAGGATTGAAATTGAAAAAAAATTTAACGTTATCACCCCATCGCCCGATAATTGGAATAACCTAGTACTACAGGTTACTAGATTATTCAAGCAGAGAAGACAGTCTGACTTGACTACGTACATCGAGCAACCCAATTTGCGTATATTTTACTACGCCAGTGCTTGTCATTACCGTGTTCCAGTTTAAAGTATGACGTAACAGGTAAAGTTACTCACGCTAAAACGTCGTCACCAAAAATAGACATAGACACCTATGGGCACAGCTTTTTTTTCTACTAGAAGATTATTTTTATTGACTGCATTTGTAGTTAGAGGAAACATTGACCAAATTAAAATATTTCATATTTTTTGTTTATTCTAAATACCTCGTCGTCGGATCATGACCAACCTTTTCTAAAAATAATTATCAAAGTTCGCTTTTGATGGGCCGAGTATTCGCTTAACAAGCATACAAACAAAGATGCAGTCGAATTGCGAAAGACGTGAGTTTTTGAATTTTGTTAAAATTCGGCTTCAATTTCATTACGAAATTGTGATTTGATAATTTATTTTCAATTTTCATTGTATTTTATCAAATTTCATGACCGTTAGAGACAATTTATAGATTACTAAGAATAACTCAGATGCCACTAGTCTGACCTTACTAAAATTTATGTGAGACCATCTCGGAATCATTAGCTACGATTTGAAAACAGAAACATGAAAATCAGTTTGCCATAAAAAAATGGCGACAACTTTCTCCTTTTTGTAGTCGGTGAAAAATATGCTGTGTGTGTGTTATAATTGCATTACCATTTTACACAAATTCTGTTTAAAAATGCGTCTGAAACAGAACCTAACCTGTAGTATATTACGAAAGACGTTGTATTTTCTACCAAGAAATTCAAGATGTCTAATGTGTCTTAATATTTTACGATGCTGGGACTTGGTTAATTTATTTATACATACACTACATCTACATCTTCACGTCAATTCCATTGCATCAAGAGGATCGTGACGATTTGGAGAATTGCATACCTGGCTTCCTCCGCATTCACTAACTACCCTTTTCATACAAACTCGTATGTTTTGGTGTAGCCACCCTCATACAAAATGCCAGCGATTTAATAGTAAAATATCCACCTAAGTCTCCACACCACTTTTATAGTTTAAAATTAAACTGCTAGATACATAGATAGATAGAAAATATTAGATCGGAGAGAGAGGTGGAGAAGTGGCTTAAAAGCATTAGCGTAAAAATGAGAAACGACATAATATATACTCCGATAGTTTAGACACGTGAAAAGAATGACAGATAAATGATTGACAAAATAGACGTACAATGCTAATGTGTGGGTAGTTGAAAATCGTCAAGGAGATGTTCAAATCGCTAGGGTATTATCCAATTATAGCGGTCAAGAGTATCGGAAATATGTTTGTATGATAAGAGTATTGAATGTGGAGGAAACTACTGATCTGCAGGAACCGTGACACTTGGCACTCGTTATAACCTGTCTACCCCGCAAGAAACTTAGCGTGAATACATGTGTATATGTGTAGACACAATTACTGGTAATTTAAATATATCATTAAAAGTTTAACTATGCAGGACACTCCGAATTAGGACCGTTCTGTCGAGTATGAAATATAAATAGTGAGCTCGTTTATAATTCATGACGTCGTATAAAGAGGGAACATGGAAGTACTCTAAAATTTACATTGTTTTAATATTGGACAAAGTATTCTTTTGAATCAAGTATGTCCAATAAAAGTAAGGGTTCAATATTATATTTATTAAGGCGACAGGCTCGCCCACAGGACAGCGACGCATCTGATCTATGGTACGAGTATCTATAGGCCACGGTGATCATTAACAATCAGGTGAGCCCTATGCTTGTGCATTATGTGATGCGATAAACTGCTGGTGTTAAGGCGTAAGTGGCGTTTATCACTTTCCATTTGATCAAAAAATTATCCTCTCTTCTTTTCTTTACTATGAAAAAATATCTTACTCAATGGTGGTCTATGGCTTGGTCCGTGTTTTAAATATTTACATACTTTTGAGAAATTATAACGTACTTATATATAATATTAATATTATATATTATATTAATATTTATATTATATTATAACGTACTTATACAGGTCAGCATGCACGTACGCAGCAGCGTGCATAAACACACCCTGTGTGGGTGTGTTTATGCACGCACACACACACGCGCACACACACGCACACACACACACACACACAAACACACACCAAAACCTCACGCACACACCACTCGCACTGACACACTTAAACAAAAAAAAACACACACACACACACACTCCGCACGTACGCGTGTCTTTATGTATATTAATTAAATACAACCTTGCTGGAATAATTGGTTTCTAAGCATTTTATTGCTTTCGTCAAAAAAAATTTCCTCACATCTCTTAATAAATTAATTAAAATATTCTATCCTATTCCCAGTCCCATTTAAATTATTAATTAGCAGCATGAATATTAAATTAAATTAGGGTTATACATGAAAACAAATCAAAGACCTAATTGAAATCAACGAAATAATCCCTTTCATGTCCAAACCATGCCTTTGTCACAATTTGAACTTGCTAATTTTACTCATTAAAACTTGTACCATACTGGACATACTGAATTAGGAGGAACCACGCCAGCTATGAAATTCAAATAGGGTACTTGCTTATAATTCATAATTCATGACATTGTAAAAAGGGACATAAAGGGCACCTTTACACATTGTATTATAGTAGACGTCCTTCTTTTTAGTCATTCAGCTAAATAAGGTTTTTTAACTTCTGTTTAGTTTAAGTATCGGATTATTTAGAAAAGATTTAGATTTTTTTCTCTTTCGTTTATAGTGTTAGATTTCTTAATAGAATGGCTGTATGAGATAAAGCCAAGATACATTAATATTAAATGAGTAGTCATTTTGACTGCAGTTTTTGGGTAATTCAGACAGCTTGGTCTCCGAAGAAATTATCAACATTATGGCCAGTCATCTCTGTGGTCTAGCGGTTCAGTTGTTGGACTTGACTGCTTGATGTCCCGGGTTTGAATCCCGGGTCGGGCAACAATCAGGAAATTGGGTTTTTCCAATTTTCTAATAAAAAAAATGTTGCTCGGAATTGGATATATGCCTGGTTCGCGATGGGCTTGCCACCTATCACATTATGGGACTTCGGCTTGTCGGGAGGGATATGGGCGTGAAGATTCTTTACTTTACTTTATAGCCAAAAAAAGAGACGATGATTTCATTTTTTGTTGACTGAGTGCTGCGAAAAATTAATTTATGTTGCAAGATTTTTATAGAAAGACATTTTTCAGAACGTCATGATCATAAAGCTATATTAGTACTGGAGGTTACATTCCTAACAAGGAACTCATGTTATTTCCAAACGTTGATGAATTTTACAAGTTTATCGGCCTCTCTTTAAGAGAGAATTGTGAAGTTTTTTAACAAAACATAAGTGAGAGTGAGCCTTGTACATGAGATAGTCAGCAATTTAAAATTGAGAGAGTTTTAAAATTGCTCACAGAAGATAATTTTACAAGGCATGGAAGCAGCATAGTCTGATGCTGTCTTGGCTTAAGATTTTAGCCGGCCAAGGGGGGAAGGAAACTACTAAGAGGAATTACAATCCTAATTCCTATTAGTAGCGGCTTCCAAGGCACAAACTTAACTGTGACTCTTCACGACGACATATTGTCTGGGATTTCGATGTCAACTTCTATACTTTTATAAAGTTTATCATTAAAGTACAAACATTCAAAATCACTTACTCTAAGTTAGTTTTGTAGTAATCTAGCTAAGTAGGTTTCGTAGATCTCATACACTATGAACTTGAATGTTTATTTCAGAAGTTTCTGAATATATAATATACTCCCCTTCGTTGGTTATTCACTTTGACATATTGTCTGAAAGTAGTGTTTACTTGCGATTTTGTCAGTCTAGAAAATATTTCCATCGAAATTTGAACCCTTATTCTTTTGAGAGAAGCATTGTTAAGAAATGAACCCATCTTTTTAACTTTACGTATCTCAAGTTTTATTAAAATCATTTTGGTGGTTTAGCTGTGCAAATGTGACAGACAGACAGAATTTGCATTAATAATATTAGTAATTAGTATGGATTACAATGTAAATAATATTTTTATAAATAATAAGATTAACTAGTCTAAATAGGAAGTCATAATTTTTTTTTTTTGTACAAGAGGAGGCAAACGAGCAAGTGGGTGACCTGATGGAAAGTGATCACCGCCGCCCACGGACATCCGCAACACCACTCCTGGTGTCACACACTTTGCCATTTAGTTAGTATAAGTTTAAACCTTTTAGGACTTCTAAAGGCTCAATAAAGTTAGCCTTTAAAAGGTGGACGCATTCGGGATTTGTCCCTTTTTTTTATAGAAGAGGAGGCAAACGAGCAAGTGGATGACCTGATGGAAAGTAATCACCGCCGCCCACGGACATCCGCAACACCAGGAGTATCACAGATGCGTTGCCGACCTTTAAGGAATTAGTACATTCTTTTTTGAAGGTCCCTCAATCATAATTGTTTGGGAATACCGCCCTCGGTAACTGATTCCACAAAGGTGTTATGCGAGGTAAGAAATGTCTTCGGAATCGCACAGTTGTAGATCGCTACGCATAAAGATGATGGGCATTATACTTTAAACTCTGTTGCGATGTCCGAAGGTGAAAATCAGCGGCTGAAATTAAACCAAACAATTCCTTATCTGAATTTGTTCTACCCAGAAGTGATCAAATACAAAAATGTCCAGCGGTTGAATCACATCAAAAAGTAGACCCACATCATAAAAACCGTTATCGATATGTGGCAAGACTCATATTCTGTCAGTATAATCATCAATTTACAAGTTTTTTATAGAGACACATTTTCCTTTTCGTCGGCTATCCGCCATGACATATTGTAGGAATTACGATGTCAACTTCTTTACTTGCTTCGCACGTCCGCACATTTGTTTTGGCGGTTTTATAGTCTGTAGGGTCTTTGTAAGGGCGACGAGTCGATAGTTACACATATCAAAATGGTGACAGTTTTTTTTATTAGTTCTTATTGTAAATGGTTTGTCTTTAAGGGTCGCTTCCACGTTACTCTTTAATATTTGACAAGTAAAGGAGAAATATTATGAAAATAAAGCACGGTAAAACTGAAAATAATCGACTTCAATTTTACGAAATAATAATGTCGCTTAGGTACAACAAAGTTTCAGCAATTTCTTCGATTTACCTGGTACCTCTTCATTAAATCTAGACTTTGTGGCAATGAGACCTCCTTAGAAGAATGTTTTTTTTTAAATAGAAAAAATTAATCGGTTCAGAAATTGTAAATCGATTAACATTTTTAAAATAAAAAATATATAGGAGTCGACCCTATAATCTATGATTTTTCCAGAAGTCGTTTAAAAAAGAACTGCATATTTAACTCCGAGCTAGTTTCTAATACAGACTGATTTCATGCTGTATAATGTATACACCGTCTTATTAATAGTTTTCCGAATAATTTAAAACAAAACACAACACAAAAAACATTAAAAAAGTTTAGAAATTATCTTTTATATCGTTGAATCAGGTTTTGTAATCAAAGATGTAAGCTTGTTTGAGATTGTTGACTATAGGACACAATTTCATTAAAATGTATCTTTTGTTTCTAATATTTATGTACGTTTGATAATTTAGCACGTTAGTAAAAACTTGTCAGTAAGTTTAAAATGTAGAATATAATATAATATAATATAATACTCATAGGGATATCAGTGATCTAAGTAGTATAATTTTTTTTTTTTGATTTTCAGGATTGCCTCTGTGGTATAGCGGTTCATGTGTTGGAATTGACTTCATCAGATCCCAGGTTCGAATTTCGGGTCGGGCAACAAGAAGAAAATGTGGTATTTCCAATTTTCTAATAAAAGGAAGTTGCTTGGGATTTGATATGTGCCCTGTTGGTGATAGGCTTGCCACATATCACATTGTGGCACTTAGTGTCTTCGGCTAATCATTGTTGCCGTGGTTGTACCTCTGCCTACGTCTTTGGGGATATGGGCGTGAAAGTAATTTTTGATTATCAGCTTTGTGTATAATAAAATAAGTAGAAAAGTTAAATAGCTTCACCCTTTATTGTACCTATAAGCTAAGCTAGCTAGACTAAGGTTTAAAAAGAATCAGTTCTGTTATCTCATTGCTCCAGTACACAAGCGGAGTAGCTTAGTCTAGACAGGAGAAGGAGGATCAGAAACTTTCAAGAAACAAGTATACTTTCATATTAGCTATTATGTCAAAGGCGTTCATGTTCCGGTCCAGAGGGTAGAGTAGCCGGTAAACTAGCACAATCAAATGTCTTCCCAAGTAGTCATAGAATATATTATACCTATAGTGTCTATAGGCTACGATTATCTCTTACAATTAAGAGAGCTGTTGGGCTCCTTTGCAGAATAGACCATCTGCCTTCCTGCCAGGCAGGAGCATAGGCTTACTTTCACTAGCACCGTGACATTTGACTAGGTGGCAGAGTTTCGCAGCGACTCATTCGTATTGGTACCACCGCCTTACCTATTCCTGCCGCCATAACGTCATGACGTGTTCCAGTTTGGAGGGTAAGGTAGCCGGCAAACTTACTTTTGCTCGAGGCCTAACATCCCGTCCTCAGGTTGGCAACGCATCATTACCACCTTTGATGTCTCTAGGCGACGTGAATTTCTTACCATCAGGAAATCCGTCTGCTTGTTTACCTTCCAATATCATAAAAAAAAACAAAATGAACAAACAAACATGGCAAATAAAATAAAAGCTCATAAATAACATTCCTTTGTAAGAAGACAAAAAGTAAGTCGTTTCTGTATTTATGGGAGGTACAAAATATTAACACCTAGGGCAATAACCGTTTCGTTACACTGGACCACAATTTACTACGGGAAGTCGTTACTCCTTGTGAAATGGTCACAGCCTAAAATTATACAAAGCTAATTACCGTTGAGACGGCTGCTTAGGGGATAGTGTAGCGAGTGATGACGAATTTATACTAGTATTTTAACAATAAATACATATAAGTCATCTGTATAGAAGCTACAAGCGTTGCCGATTATAATTGGTACCCGAGAAATACTCATTTAAGAAGATCAAGATAGCAGTATCATCGTAAGGACTTACTGGATACACTACCGCAATGTGGTTAACTCCAATACTTTCGTGAGAGGGATAAGTAATGGTAAGGAAAGTAATAATAACGTTTTTTTTTTCTGTTTTGACACGCTTATTTAGATCTTAACTGTGCAAAAAGACTAGGAAACGATTTTTTTGCATTTGAACTTTATTATTGATAAAAGTTTCTTCTTTCTTCCCAGTATAATATGATTTTTTTTTTTTACTTTTTTTTTCTCTCAAAAGGTGAATGACAATTTTTGTGAAAAAATGAGCAGTTGATTTTAAAAAGATTAAAGAGAATGTCTTAAAGTATTAGAAAGCAAACAAGTACCAAAGTACTTAGGATCTAGAGTAATTTAACAAAACAAATATCTGCGATATAAGTTGCGGATAGACACTATAAACATTTATAGCGCATTGCTAAAGTTAGCAATAATAATAAATACAGCAACAAAACGTTAAATTTACCGCTATTATGAGTATCAACGGTAGTCATGTTTAATAAGAAAATGGTGATGACGAAAATACTAATAATGTGTTTCATTTAGAACATGATGTTTGACTATCCTGTAAAGGACTTGCATATATTATAGTAATTTACGGTCTGTTATATAAATTATGGTGGCTTTTGTGTGTAATAGACATGTCAGCAGAGTTAACGAGCACGCAAATATACTAGCAATCACTCAAGAACCCTGATGGAGATTGTGACTTAATTCTGCAATTGTATTAACTTTATTTATTCATTGTATTTATGTTAATACTACTTAAACTATAAAAAAAATTCTGTTTCTAAAAAGATATTTTGAGAAATAGATAGATACTACTAAAATAAAAAAAAAATCTGTTTCTAAAATATCTGGTCAAATAGTAACCATGACGTTTTTAATCTAAAACCTCATAATAAAACACTGAGTCTTTTTACAACGGTTGAAGGGGCGGGAGGGTTAAGGATGTTTACGGAGCTAGACGGGACGAACATGAAGACATAAAAATTTTGAAATTCCATTAAAGAAATATTTTAGAAAAACGCATGAAAGACACTTCGAATTTTTTTAATGAAAGTTTGTCGGATATTATTGGTGTAATTCGTAGAGATGCATCTTGTTATATAACTTCATTTAAAAATAAAAATTTTCGTAAACATATTACTAACACGACGTCATCATTAAATTGCAGTCTGTTCTGTACAGTTTCAGTTTTTCCAATATGGCTTTTGTCTTATGAGTTTCGATAATCGGTTTCATACATACATATAATAAAACTCTACAAGAGCGAATTATGTATATTAAAGACATTTAAAAGAAAATAGCTTCAGACGACTACAAAAGGGCAGCAAAAAACATTTGAAAAAAAAATGTCCGTCTGTTTGTCTATCTGCTTGTGTTTCTGTACTATTAACACGATTCAAGCCGAATCTATTAGACCGATAGTAACAAAATGTATATCCAAACGAAAATGTTGACTCCAAAGTTTTAAAACAAGATTAAATAAGTAGTTTTGACCGTAAACAAAAATAAGGAAAAGTTCAAAATTATGTAATTGTTAGGTGAAAATCTGATAATAAAGGTAAAAGTAATATGAAACTACTTCAAATTCTCGAAAATTTAAAACATGTTACAGGAAATGTACGAATTGAGAAACTTTATGCAATTCCTAGGAAATCTATACAATTTCAAAGCGGCAACAGGAAATCTGTGAAATATACGTATAGGTAGCTTCGTACTTGTTCAAAACTCCAAGAATCAGAGAAAAAACAATACTCTGGGGTAACTGTTTACACTGGGCTATTTTATGACACACCAGCAGTTCTGTCTTAACAATTAATTTTTAAATTTCATAATATTTCAGTAAACTTAGATTTTTTTCTATTTACAAGAACCTTTTCCTGGCAATAATTAAAATGCAAAACATAATTATCGACGTTGTTCCGTCCGTTCACGCGCGTTGGGATAGAAGGAAATTGAGATTCATTTTTAAATTCAAGACAAGATTATTTCAGGTTATTTTCTCATATACTTAATAACCAAAAAAGACGTTATTTACGCTGAGTAATTTTATTTGTAGGTGATTAAATGAATGATTTATACTTCAGGAAAATTTATATACCATTTATACTTCACCATTATACTTCAGGAAATATTTGACCGCCTCGGTCGAGGGGCTAGCCTACACTTAAACGCCTAATTCCACCGACTAACCGCGAGACTTGGGTTCGAATACCGACAGGGGCAAGTATTTGTGTCCTGAGCATTTAGATGTCTGTATTTCCTGTTCTGGGTGTTTTTTTAATTTATTATGGTGTTTATTTACTACTATCACTTTTTTTTTGTTGTTGTTGACTAGTATCCATTACTCAAGCACATAATTTTCTTACTTCGGGGTTAGATTTACATATAATGTTTATTCTAATAAAATAAATGTTACAGTAACTTTAGATCCAGAAGGTCCAGAATGAAAGGATCTGGAATTTTACACTTCGCCTAGGAATTTTAAGAATTTCTTGGATTTCACACATTTACGGTAACATATATAATTTATACAGGCAGGTTACGAGTATTCAGAGGTATTACGCTTGAAGCGCTTCAATATTCACTTGTCACTTGTTTAATTTAAATCACATACATAATTAAAGTTGTGCCAGTACACAAAGTTCTGTTTAGCGTGAAAATGTAATCGAGCTCTTTGAAGTCTGAATAATACAACGGAAGTCGCTGAGTTTAGTCTCTAATGGCGGAGTGAGAGCAATCGAACCTTGTGTACGTCTGAGAGTGTATTGTTTTGTGATAATACGCTATACATTGTATACTTCCATTCCTCGGCGCTTGATGAAACTCCATTTGTAAATATTAATGTAAAAAATAAATATCCCTTGATCAAACTATACACATTGATCTAACCCGAAAATTTTATATTTATCTTTGAGTGTTAGACAACACTCGTAAAACAGATAATTTAAAATAAATACATAAATAGATTTTCTTATGATATTGGAAGGAAAACAAGCGGACGGATTTCCTGATGGTAAGAAATTCACGTTGACTAGAGACACCAAAGGTGGTAATGGTGCCAATCTTAGGCCATGACGTTAGGCCCCGAGCAATAATAAGTGTAACCGCTACTTTATCCTCCGAAACGGAACACGTCAACAGCAAGTGCTGACAATCAAAAGAGATTGAATTAAATTAATTGAGATTAAATTTAATTAACAATCAGACCCGGAAAT
>NJDC01002625.1:11305-25811 GCA_002245475.1 Calephelis virginiensis
ATATAATTTATACAGGCAGGTTACGAGTATTCAGAGGTATTACGCTTGAAGCGCTTCAATATTCACTTGTCACTTGTTTAATGTAAATCACATACATAATTAAAGTTGTGCCAGTACACAAAGTTCTGTTTAGCGTGAAAATGTAATCGAGCTCTTTGAAGTCTGAATAATACAACGGAAGTCGCTGAGTTTAGTCTCTAATGGCGGAGTGAGAGCAATCGAACCTTGTGTACGTCTGAGAGTGTATCGTTTTGTGATAATACGCTATACATTGTATACTTCCATTCCTCGGCGCTTGATGAAACTACATTTGTAAATATTAATTTAAAAAATAAATATCCCTTGATCAAACTATACACATTGAACTAACACGAAAATTTTATATTTGTCTTTGAGTGTTAGACAACACTCGTAAAACAGACAATTTAAAATAAATACATAAATAGATTTTCTTATGATATTAGAACAGCCTTTCCCAAAGTGGGCGATAACGCCCCCTTGTGGGCGCTGGAAGCCTAGAGGGGGGCGATATAAATCTTGAAAAAAATGTTTTTTTTTAAACTAGGCGCAACAAATATGTCATTGAGGTTATTGACAAGAAAAAAACGAGGGGGGGGGCGCTACAAAACAACTGATTTTCAAAGTGGGCGTTACATGAAATAAGTTTGGGAACCTCTGTATTAGAAGGAAAACAAGCGGACGGATTTCCTGATGGTTAGAAATTCACGTTGACTAGAGACACCAAAAGTGGTAATGGTGCCAATCTTAGGCCATGACGTTAGGCCCCGAGCAAAAATAAGTGTAATCGCTACTTTATCCTCCGAAACGGAACACGTCAACAGCAAGTGCTGACAATCAAAAGAGATTGAATTAAATTAATTGAGATTAAATTTAATTAACAATCAGACCCGGAAATTCAGACATCAACATTTATTATCCATGTTGGTCAAGGCTCCTTTGCAGAATAGACCACCTGCCTTCCTGTCAGGCAGCTCGTAAAAGGCGAGCACAAGCTTACCGTCACTAACACCGTGACATCTGACTAGGTGGTAGAGTTTCGCAGCAACTCACCCGGATTGGTACCACCGCCTTACCTATTCCTGCCGCTATAACGTCATGACGTGTTCCGGTTTGGAGGGTAAAGTAGCCGGTAGACTTACTTTTGCTCGACGCCTAACATCCCGGTCTCAGGTTGGCAACGCACCATTACCCTTTGGTGTCTCTAGACAGCGTGCATTTCTTACAATTAAGAAATCCGTCTGCTTGTTTGCCTTCCAATATCATAAAAAAATACCTGCAATGGTCACGAGCCACAAAATGGGTATTGACCTTGAGCAATTGAATATAGAATATGAACACTTTTACATATCTGTTTCATTTTTTTAATATTTCAGTTAAACATAAAAAGTATCCAGGCACAATTTTGAGCACTAATTTGAAAATACCTTATATAGTAACTTATTGCAAAAGCTCTAACTTCAGATTTATTTCACATACTTATATATTCAGTAAAGAGCTTTCACTGAATCGAAACAAATTACGAGAACAGTATAAACTTATTAATTAAACAATTTCCAGCGAATCGAAGTAATTGAAAACAAAGCATTAATTAACATGAAGTAATTTTAAATATTTTGATTAACTTATCGCCTCTGTGGTCTAACAGTTCGGCATCGGACTTCATTTCGAAAGGTTCGATCACCGGCACAGCAACAAATAGAATATAAAATAAGTATTTTCAATTTTGTAATAACAATAACGTTGTCCGGGATAGGCTTGCCATCTATATCATTGTGGGACTAAAATGTCTTTATTAGATATGTGCCCGGTTACCGATAGGCTTGCCACCTATCTCAATGTGGGACTTAATATCTTCGGCTAATCGTGGGTGGCCTGGATGTGCCTCTTTTTACTTCTTTGGGGATATGGGCGTGAAGATACATTACTTTGTATTTTTTGAGATTAACTTTGTTTTGGATTTGGAAGGTTTTTTTTATGCGGTGCCATAGCGAACAAGTTCATTACTCTGTCGGTGGTAAAAGTCAAATGCTGGCTATAGACACTATAGATTGTAATGGGTGTGTCGCTACCCATGGTTGGAATACTATGTCTTTACTGAGCAAGTTTATTGTCTACCCTACCTTTTAGACCTTAATATGACAGTCATAATTGGGGCAATTATAGCTAGGGCCGTGGATCCCTAACTGGGGAAATTACCATAAAGCAGTCTTCTACCACTTATCTTGATTCATTTAACCTGCAAGGTAGGAAGCTAGTCTATTTTATACAGAAACCTTAGATCAACATGTGAAAATAAGTATAAGAATAGATGTTACCTATAGACACTATTTGAATTGCAAACGGCTAAGCAGAGATTTAGTTGTAAAACCTGTCTGCCTTCTTGTATGATTAAAATTACTGGATACCCTTCCAACGTCTATCACATTATAAAAAAGTACCTTCACACCCCCAAAAGGCAGCTTCACGACCAAGTCACCCCAACTAGCCGAAAAAACTTAATCCGACAATATGGTAGCTAATCCCGAGTGTCGTTGTTTTTATTGGAAAATTGTTTTTCTTTTGTTGCTTAACTCAGGACCTCATGAAGTTCAAGTCCAATGCTATACCGCTAGATTAGTTATTCATTGTTCGGTGCCGAGTGTTAGAATAGCCAGTAGATTCACACATACAGTGTAATATATAATACAATATAATATACGCACCAGTGACTTTTGTAATGTCTACAAGTGGCGGTTCTCTCTTAACGCCAAGAAAATTGCTCCTCTGGTTTGGTCACGTGGAAAGAATGACAGATAATAAAGTAATGAATGTGGAGGAAGCCAGACAGGTCTGCCAGTGTTATGAGCTTTGGCACCCAATACTGTCTGTCTACCCCGAAAGGGACTTGGCGTGAAGATACGTATGTTTGTATGTATGCATGTATGAGTGTCGATAAAATGTTACAAAAATTTGCACATTTTGCACATTCACAAAAATCTTTTTTTTTTCAAAAATTTTGCACATTTCAAAAAAAAACACTTCAATAAATATATTTTAATTTTAAAACAAATTAATTACATTTTTACGAGATTCATTACTTATATATTAAATAAAAATATATTTAAATTTGACCATACCTATGTGAATTACCACCGTTTCCAAACTTAACCAGGCAGGAGAAGAAATGGCAAAGCAACTCCTCGGCAACCGTGATCTTAACCTGTCTTTTGTACTACCATTGTTTCCAAACTTAGCCAGACAGAAGATTTAGACAGATATTTTGAAATGTGTCAAAAACACCAATTAGGTACTTACCATTTTCCATTTCAATACAATTCAACGTAAAATTTGCAAAATACGAAAAAAACCCCGACAAACCAGACACTCCCATGAGCACTGGCCTCCCAATTCCGAAGTACTCCGATTTATTGGATTTGTACGTGCGTCTTTTGACAGGAGGTCAGGGATTTCAATCTAACCGGAAAAATACGATTGCCGGTATTTGTTTTTTAAAATGTCCGTTGGGACTTGGCAGCTTTTTTCAGGTCATTTTTAGATTCAGACGATTATGATTATTGGAGCTATTTACAGTTTTGAAGGCAGACGATTATTTACTGATTTTTAACCGACTGCAAAAAGATGAGGTTTTTAATTTGTCTGTGTGTTTGCTACGCGATCATTCTGCCAATGTCGTTCGATTTTGATGGTTTTTTTTTTTGAAAAGACATATTATAATTTCGAGGTCCCATTTAAATTTTATCATAATCTAATTAGTTGTTTCTGAATAGTTTCCTTTAGCGGGATGTCGATTAAATTTGTGTGGAACCATCTTGGAATCATTAGTTATTTTCAAATAGTAATTTAGTTTTTGCAGATTTACTTTATTATTATTACTTTTATTACTATATTATTACTATATTATTACTTTTGCACAATTTAGATACGATAGAACGTATTACTATTTATGAAGACTAATAAGTGACGCCAAAGTCAAATACAAAGTGAACAACGAATGATTATAAGTGCCAGCACACAAGTTACTTCGAGTAGTAGTTTTAAAAACAGTTATAAGCAGGAAAACCATTGGGAAACTCTGTAGTATCATGGGGGATAAAATTCTTTTGGCACTACAAACATATGAGTAATGTCACAGGAAACTTAGGTTAACCCTTGACACTACCTATAGTGTCACGGGAAGAAAACAATACCTACGACACTCGCAATAGTGCCTAGGAAAACAAACGCATAATAGTATCTACAAGCGCACTAAAGTCAATATCAAAATGACAATCAGACCACAAAATAGACAGGTACATAGGTAACCTATATATTGTAGTCAATCTGTTTTAAAACCAGAGGCTTGGACATTGTACATTGTTAGATGCACGTTCCGTTATGTATCTACTACTACTTGATAACTAATTTGCATTAATGATTGATAGGATATTGATCATAATATCTACCAGCTATCCTAAAATCGTAAGTATGTAGCTGGAATAATAAGTAAGTTTGAATCATAATATGCCAATTTTTTGATGGTCCGCTGCGTAGAGGCGAGCTAAGCTTAAAATATAGAATTACTAACAAGACCACTGGTGGTGGACTGCTGTGGAAGAGCTTGCCTGGGTAGTGATCCAGCTCCTTATCTGTTCCTGCCGCCATAATGACTCTGTCATGTCCCATCCTGGAGGGTAAGGTAGCCGGTAGACTTCCACAATTGACCTTATATCTTGGCCACAGGTCATCGACGCACCCATAACATCCATGGTGTCTATAGGCCACGGCTGTCTCTTATCGTTAGGGGACCCGTGAACTTGTTAGCTAATCTCTTACATAAAAAAGAAAAAAGACAGCTATTTGATGTACACTTTACCAGTGATCGTCACCTAAAAAATACGCAATCAGCCCCCAAATCACGTGTTCTGGTACAAAAAGTGTTCAATATCGCTAAAGAAGTATTAATTTAAAAAAAGTTTTAGTCTTATTCTAAACAAGCTGCTACCTGCGGCTTCGCCCGCGTTTTCACAGAAACCCGGTGTGCGATCGGGATTAAAAATAGCCTATATGTTAATCCAGGTCACAATCTATCTGTCTTCCAAATTTCAGACAAATCCGTTCAGCCATTCGAGCGTGAAAGAGTAACAAACATCCATACATCCATACTTACAAACTTTCGCATTTATAATATTAATAGGATTACTATAATTTTTCGAAGAAATAGTACTATTTTAAGCAGATAATTAAGTTTAGATTACAAAAGACTGAAACGCGGTGCCCAAATTTAGCATACCAAAACAAGACACAGACTTAGGCAAATCAATCTGAAGCTGGTTGGAACAAACCGCATTTAAGTTTCAATGAACCAATAAGCTTAACCCGCAGTGGAGATGTATTTGTAACAGATACATAGCTGCGGCATAGAATACATATAATACTTGTTATTTTATTATAGAATACAAATAGTACTTACAGAAGTCTCACTGTCTAACATAATGCAAACATGAACGCGCATTTAACCATTTAAAAGAAGGATTATATTGGGCTGAGCAAAAAAAAAATTGCATGGTTGCTTTTGTGGTTTCGGTGTTGGACTACAATTTATGAGGTCCAAAAAAAAAAAATTTATGAGGTCCTCAAAAAAAAAATTGCATGGTTGCTTTTGTGGTTTCGGTGTTGGACTACAATTTATGAGGTCCCAGTTACGATCGCCGGATCGGGCAATAAAAATATTTTTTTTTTAAGTTTGTTTCCTCATTAATTACAACTGACGCTGGGATTGAATATGAGCCTGGTTGGCGATAGGCTTGCCACCTATCACATTGTGGAATTTAATATCTTCGGACAATAATTATGAATTCTCTGATTATATCTCTGCCCTTTCGAATGTACGGCGTAAACATATTTTTTAAACACATACCTAAGTTAAAACATGATCGTACCTCTGCCTACTTCTTTATAGATAGGGTCATGAAGATATTTTATTTACTTCGTCGCTTTGCTAGAGTTATTTAACGACGGTGGTATAAATGGTTGTCAATTTGGGTTAAGGTTCCGGGTATTGATAATTCCGTAAAAATATAAACTATAAAAAAAACTGCAAATACTTACAACTATTGTACTTTGATTGTATATGCATATTTATTAGACTAGCGTACAACCTACGGACTAGGAGGATCGTCGGTCAGACATACATAAAATGTAAACGACACTTTCTGGCTGCGGACTTTTTGGACACGTTTTTAACACTTTTCCGTTAAAATACTGTATTAAAAAAATATGTATATTCCGTTGTAAGTATTGCATGTGTGAATGAGTTCATCCCCAGCTAACAATCCCACATTAAATGCAGGCGGCGATGAAAATGATTTAATAAAATTTTTCACAGCAACCGTGTAATTTGATTAAACTTGCAATGCAATGATCTGTGAATTCCTCTTTTAAGATAATATTTTTGATGTATTTTCCAGGATTTTTATTTTGCTAGCTCTTATCCATTGTTTGTCCATGGTTCAAGTTATGGGATGGCAGTAGTGAGTAGTGAGAAAGTGATATATTAGGTGACTCTTTTAATAGTAAAAGACAACCATCATCTATTATACTATATTCCGTCATATTACATCATCATATATTCCGCAAACAAATAAATTTCATTTTCATATAACATAGACCTGCTTATTATTTTATTATAGGTACCAACCTACTAGCTGTTCACTCGCGACTGTCATTGAAGAGCAGATTTTTTTACAAAAATGTATCTATTACTAGGCGACCCTGCGAACTTCTTATCGCTTGACATTAACAGCTACTAAACGGTTTGTATAGACAAACTTGGAGTGTGGTTTGAATTTCTTAACGTGACATTCGCTACTACAGCACTGCGAAAACCGCTTAGGGGCATCGTCGGTACGCAAGTTTGTGTAAGTGTGCCATTTTTGAACGTTTGTGGGTTGGGTGGGTTTATATATATTTGTGTGTGTGTAAGGATATTATTACATCATTATATATATACCAACCTCTTTTGTCATATACTTCACACTTACGCTACACATTAATATACTTCTACTTTGCCAATACTACGTTTCTGAGAGACGATACACGTAACATAAACGGAAATCTATGATATGCGATTCAAATGATTCTCAAATGCCATACTTTGAAAGAAGCCAACTTATTATTTTGTCCCCAATATTTATTACAGTCCTAGCTGATTTGTTTTAAACTTTACAGCGTTTACAAATGAGGATTTTAAAACGGTGTAATCAAAACCATAAAATACTAAAATTACAATTTGCGTTTATAATATTTGCGTTTTTAATATTTCAAAGAACGAAAAATAGACAAAGTTTTACCCGCAACCTTTGTAAATTAATCCAAAGCAAAGAAAAAGTAATACAACCTTGTGTTTCCCCGTGTTGGTCCGGGCTACTTTATAGACTATCATACAAAGAGACGTGTTGGTGACAGTTTTCTGACTAGGTAGTAACGACCCGCCCAGATTGGTGCCAGCCGCCTTGCTTTATTCCTGTCGCCATAACGTCAGCGCTTGCCTTTAAGTTGTTCGGGTTTGGAGGATAAGGTAGCCGGTAAACTTACTTTTACTCGAAATCTAACATCCCGGCTTCAGGTTGGCAACGCACCATTACCAACTTTGGTGTCTCTAGGCGGCGTGAATGTCTTACCATCAGGAAATCCGTTTGCTTGTTTGCCTTCGAATACCATAAAGAAGTAATAATAAAAAAAATATGTCAGTGTTTGTATTACCTTTAAAAAAACAAATAATAAAAGCGCAGAAAAACTGCGAAAAACGACTCTAACTGTTCCATTTGGTTCCGCTCCGTTAGGATTTAATAATTTTTATTTCATAAGTTCGCAAATGATCCCTTATTTTTTTATCATGATCCAACCAATAGTTTTCCTAACGTTATACTTGATCCTTTTTTCACTTATGGTGATTGGCTGTTGGTGGAGAAATCGCGTAACAAATAAAGAAAGAACAATCAAATTTAAAACCACCTTTTCGGAGTCGGTTAAAAATAAAACAGTCCGAAAAACCACTAAAACAAAGTGCAGTAACAGTAAAATCTCACTCCATGACCACGGGGTGTCGCACGACATATATATCATTAGTATATTATCAATGATAGCGCGATGTAATATCAAATTCCTTGTTTTTCCACAACATTTGTCTAACAGCGTGGGGTGAACGTGTTTAATATGGAAAACATTTCTGGATATCATTATTTTATTTCTTCTAGGGGCCCATATCCGATTCGTTTCAGGGAAAATAGAGGGTGGAACAAAACAAGCAAATTATAGAACATAAAAAAACAATGCACATAATGTATGAAAAAAAATATTAAGGAATTTATGCTATATACAAAATGTTTACAAAGATTTGAATCAAAACCTGAAAATAATGAGGTCCTAAGTTCGATCCTCAGGTTCGATCCAAGAAAACATGTTTTTTCAAATTTCTTATAAAACAGCGTTGTTCGGGATTGAATATATGCCCGGTTGTTGCTAGGCTTGCCATCTATCACGTTATAGGACAGTGTCTTCAGATAATCGTGAGTGCCCTTTTCTTTCTTCGTTTCAGAGGATACAGGCGAGACGATATTATTTTTGAAGATAACTCATGTTTTTGTTCACCATACGTACAAGAGGTTTAAGCATTTTGTCTATTCTGATTTACATTCATAACCAATTGCTATCTTGCCCAACAAACGTTGTCTTTGACTAAGAACGTTAAATTCTCGATTTTTTAATGCTCAGAAAAACTTGCACTTTTTTCCTATTTCGAACCTTTTCTTCAATGTAAGTAACACAGTAACATATATAAAACAAAATGTGAAAATCAGTTAACACGAGGTCAGATGACCAATGAGTATTTATCCTATTAATCCTATTAATATTATAAATGCGAAAGTTTGTAAGTATAGATGTATGGATGTTTGTTACTCTTTCACGCTCGAATGGCTGAACGGATTTGTCTGAAATTTGGAAGACAGATAGATTGTGACCTGGATTAACATATAGGCTATTTTTAATCCCGATCGCACACCGGGTTTCTGTGAAAACGCGGGCGAAGCCGCAGGCAGCAGCTAGTTTTTATATATGATAGACTAGCTGTTGCCCACGGCGTTGCTCGTGTGGTTATTGGTCCCACAGGATTTTTTTATTTCGGGATAAAACTATCCTACCTGTTAGTCCAAGTTATCCTTTATGTGTGTGCCAAATTTCGTAAAAGTCGGCGCGGCAGCTTTTGCGTGAAGGAGCAATAAACACACATACATACAAACTTTTACATTTTTAATAGGATTCCATAATTGAAGTACAATAACAGGGTTATAGAAGTTCATATTATATCAAAAACTCATAAACGTAAGACAAACAAATCATGCCCTGGGTAAAATTCCCGTCATCATTGAAACTAAAAAAAAGTTTTTTTGTTCCTTAAAAACTAAAAACTGAAAATTTCTGGGTATTAATATGAAATAAAAAACCCAGAACGAAGTGGCGCTACGTATCCTTATTTCCTCGTAGAAAATCCTTGTGCAAAATATTTGTTTTTCATTCTCGTCGTGTAAAGTCTTGCCCTGCTTTTTCTAGCCAGCGTTACGTAAAACTCTGACTAGGAATAAATGGAGTTATGAATTTTATATTCAGTGACAAATATTTACAAGATAAGCAAGTACAACAAACTTATACTGTAAGTTATCTGAAGTTATAGGTATGCTTTTGGAGCTAATAGAAAAATCTAGTAACGACGACGAGGGTCAGGTTCGACTCCCGACGAGCGATAGCGGTCTGTGTTACTGTACTTCTGGACCTGGGGGTGCGATATTTTTTTTCAGTATCTGAAAAAATCAAAACATAAGCATACAATTTATTTATCTTGGGTTAAGATAAAATTAATTTAATAAAACAGTATTCTCTACTATCACGTTCTTATTTGTCGGGTAGCAAATAAACCTACTTACGCAAACTTTAATATGGTCCGTTAATAAGGCCATAAGTTTGTTGTACTTGCTTATCTTGGAATTTTTTACAGTAACAAAAAAAATGTTATCTCTCAACAAAGAGAGATAACAAAATCAATTTCAAGATTTCACATGTAATCTTCAGTCATCTTAAGACTTACGGACAACATTTAGAGTATCTAGATATTTTTTTTCAATATTACTTGTTTTAAAATCGTTATTTTACCACATATTACCTATTGTTCTCTATTTTGACATATATATACAAATTATTATGTAGTTGAAATTGTCAAAAACCCAAAAAAGCACTATTTGGTATGATGAGAAATGAGATACGAATTACATTCTTTCAGACAGTTAAAACATAATATTCACAAAATTTATTTTAAAAAACGAGGCATACTGGCAAAAATAAAAATAAAAGCCTTGGAGCAAAAATAAAAGCTACCAGACCTATTTAAAAACAGCGTATAAAGCAGTAAACTTTCATCAGCAAATGACAGAATTCCTGGAGAATTTAAATTATAGCTCAAGTCCTGAGGACTACCATAATACGTGAGCAAGTCCTCATAAAGACAAATAGTTTGCTGAGAATAGAGATAAGTTTAAAACTAATCTACGAGTAGTACGCGAGCTCTACTAGGGTTGCCACATGGTCGGGATTTATTTTGCTTATGGATTGTCAAAATGTTTTATAAAATGCTCGGTTAAACGAAATCTTCAGGCAAGACCGAAGTTTAAAATATTTTACTAAAATGTAAAAAAAGTGCTTCTTTAAAGTACCTTCACGCACATATTCCCGAAGAGGTAGGCAGAGGCACAACCAGGGCACCCACTACTAACTGAAGACACTAAGTCCAACAATGTGATAGGTGGCAAGCCTATCGCCAACCGGGCACATATCCAATCCCAGGCAACATTTCTTTTGATTAGGAAATTGGAAAAACCAAATTTTATTTTTGTTGTCAGACCCGGGAATCGAATCCGGAATCAAATGCCGCCAAGTCAACCACCTGGACCATTAGACCACAGAGGAATAAATCTGGGGCACGGGATTGTCCAATCAAGATAAACGTAAAAAAGCGTATATAACCCTTACTTAAAGCGTTTCGTCTTTGTTTAACCCTCCTCGGGTTTGGATTATACCAAATAAACAAATTTGATACACCTGGATATGATGTCTAAAGTCATTACAGTCTTAAAACCCTGATTCATGTCACACCCCTAACCCATTTTCTGATCATATCTATCATCAAAAATCATACGTTAGTTTCAAAAGCGAAGATCTTTTAAAAAGATGAAATTTGGTGTGTTAGCTAATATGAGTAGGTATAATATATTACGTATTCATAAAAACTATGCCCCATAGTTTGTATGAATACGTAATACTATTGGCTAACTTATCCTTCTGCACGGACCAGAAGAATGGTGAGAAATCGCCTTACATCAATCACTACATAGTATAAAACAAAGCCACTGTCCCTATGTCCATTTGTATGCTTAAATCTTTAAAACTGAGCAACGGATTTTGATGCGATTTTTAATAGATAAAATAATTGAAGAGTAAAGTTTAAATGTACGTTTTATACTCGTGCGGAGCCAGGGTTAGCCGCTAGCATTCTCGATAGGCGAAGTACCAATCAAGATCAACTACTAGACAGTCTACTATCATCTACTAAAAAAGTATTTGTTATGAAACCTAAACATCCATCTACCCAATACAAACGGTTCATTTTAAACGTTGTCAAGACGCGATCATATGATTTGTACTGTTAAAGTTTTCTATGCTACACTATGTAGAGCGAAGCTTCTCCCTCTATAAAGCCCTAACTGTGCAAACTTTACACAAAAATATATGGCTTGGCCATTTCCTTACTACAAAAACTATGGCACAATTAGGTATTGTAAAGTAATGATCAGTGAAAATAATTTCCTCCTAACGGCCTGTCTCGGTAGCGCAATGGACAATCCATACATTTTACATAAGGTTTTAATTTTATGAGTTCAGGGCTTCAAAATTTAGAGCATGTAAAATTAGAAGCTCATATTTTGACAAATTTTGACAATGTGAGCCATGGACTCGTCATGGCAAAATCTATGTGTATAACATTTTACACAAAAGGTTTTTTATGAGATTAAATTGTTGAATTGAATAAAATCATAACAAACCAATCAAATGTGGCAACCTAAATAAAATATATGAATCTATAAATAAATAATATTTTGTAAGAAAAAATCTCTTGTATGGTCGATCTATGTAAAACAAACATTTTTAAATTGAATTTATATAAAAAATATTTTCCGATTAATATTTTTGTACCAATAATGCTCCCACAACCCGACATATCAAAATGTTGCCCAGATGCAAAAAACTTTTTGACTGGCAACCCTAACTCGACTTTGAGACAACGTATAATGCTAATATGATTTTGTATGAATATTCATTTGAGAAAGAAAACTTTGTATTAGCAATTGTTTTAATCCTAACTGTTGTTGCTAGCAAGTTCACGAATGTGTGAATATTTATGGCAGAATATTTATGAGAGAGAGAGAGATATAACTTAAAAAACATCCTCGTTTAAGCAATATTTATCCAAACAAATTATAAATTATGTTAATTTTCTCGTTCTTATTCTTAAATGAAAGTACCAAAAATAGATCATGAATACAAAAATATATAATATTTTTTATACTTAATAAATGTTACTATTTTTAAAGTATCTTCACGCCCAAATCCCCGAAGAGGTAGGCGCAGAGGTACAACCACAGCACCCACGACTAGCCGAAGACACTAAATCCCACAATGAGATAGGTGGCAAGCCTATCGCCAAACGGGCACATTTCCAATCCCGACCAACATTTTTTTATTAGAAAATTGGAAAAATTCAATTTTCTTTTTGTTGGCCAACCCGGGATTCGAACCCGGGACCTCATGCAGTCAAGTCCAACACCCGGACCTCTAGACCTCAGAGCAAAAAGTGTCATGACAACATTTTCGTAAGAGTTTTTTCCGTCTAGCCCCCATTCACAACGCGCTTTAGGGAACTTCGTTCTAAAAATTAGTAAATTTTGATCTGATTAAACTATTTTCATAGGGTTGAGTAAACAAACAAAAATTCAGTAACAAATTTTAGTAAATTTTTAACTGATTAAATAATTTTTAGTAGCTCAATATTAACAAACAATCAAATCTTTTTTCTTTATAATTTTGTTATCATTGATTATTTTATTTAAAAAAAAAGTTGTGGTTAGCAACTGGACGATCAAGCCATCTTACACCAACGCCGGATAACATAAGAATGGATAGTTGATTTTTTATATACAAAATAATGTTAAAAATTCAAATCTGTTAAAGAGAATAAAAACTTTAAAAAGTATCTTCACGCCCATATCCCCGAAGAGGTAGGCAGAGGTACAACCAAGGCACCCACGACTAGCCGAAGATACTAAGTCCCACAATGTGATAGGTGGCAAGCCTATCGCCAACCGGGCACAATTCCAATCCCGACCAACATTTTTTTTTATTAGAAAATTGGAAAAATCCAATTTTCTTTTTGTTGGCCGACCCAGGATTCGAACCCGGGACCTCATGCAGTCAAGTCCAACACCCGGACCGCTAGACCACAGAGGCGATAACCTTTAATACGAACCTTTAAATACGATTTTAATGCCTTACTCTTGTTTAATTACCAACGTTACATAAATATTAAAAACTGTGAATGGGCTTGAAACAAAAGGAAGTCATATATCTCTTGAACTAGGACAAAGGAATTGCCAACATTAAAAATACTAATCTGTGGAAATATTTTTTTATGTTGCAAAGATGTGATCATTTCTGCTACATTTTTTAATCATTATATCACATTAAATTCTTCAAAACTTTGGAAATCATTGTTGTATGAACTTCGGGACATCCAAATATTGGCAGTTTAGGCTAATAAGGACTTTTACTAAGCAATTAATTTTTTGAGTCCTAATTGGTTATCCATATCTATACTAAGAACAAATTTGTAGAAGATTGAATTGTGAACATTGAAGATATTTAAAAAAAATTAAAGATGCAAGCTACTTATAAGGGGCAGCAGCAAACGTTCTTAGAATTTTTGTTTTCCGACCATGATTCACGCCGAATTTACTGCACCGATCGCACCGAAATTTGAGAGTTACGTTTTTTAATTTCTAAGATACACGATACTTCTTTAGTGTCGTTGCAACCTTTTTTTTGAAATGGTTAAAAACTTCTAAATTAGCGTCAGAACACATAACCTGATTCGTAAGACAAAAATTCGTAAGACGGCGCAGGGCGCTAGCGAGAATATTCGTGTTGTCATGTTTGTGTACGATAGTGCAATAAATGAATATTGTATTCTACCACATAAATGATAGTACTTTCATACTGATAATTAAAGCAATTCGTTCAAAATTATTCCCTAGCCATTCCAAAATATCAAAAAAGCACAAAGTTAGTATTCAAGTTTTCACATCTGCCGGCACTCCTGGATTGCAACCCATTTTTTTTATCACGC
>NJDC01002625.1:60316-71258 GCA_002245475.1 Calephelis virginiensis
GAGTAGACGAGTATCCAGAAGCACCTGTGATACTCATGATGTTGCATAACCCACGTGCGTCGTGTACTTCCCCTTATATATAAAAAACTCCACCTACCCACAACAAGATTTGGGTTCGGTTTCTCGACGGGGTATATTATGAGTGATGAATGATATATTAATTTCGGGTCTAGATGCTTGTTATATTTGTTACCGAGCTCATTTTATTATTTCTTTAACATCGTTAAATAACACCCATATCACAAGTATATAGATATTTGTGAGGTGTCTATATAATTTTAAAATCTAACACCAAATCGAAATGCAGGCTATCACTGCGAAGATATGGTGGAAGAAACTTGACGAGTTTATGTTTTTTCCCATATTTTAAAACTAACTGTTGCCTGCGACTTTGCCCACGTTCTGTCAGGAATCCGTTGTGTTGCGGGATCAAAGGTAGCCTATGTGTTAATCCAGGTAACAACCTATTTGTGTTTCAAATTACAGACAAAATTAGTAACAGTGAGATCCGAGAAAGAGTGGGATTGAAAGAAAGTGTTGGTGTTAAAATGCGAAAGGGCATGCTTCACGGGTTCGGTCATGTGGAAACAATGACAGATGAAAGATTGACAAAGCAGATATACAATGCGAATGTGGATGGATGGTACCCGGGGAGACCAAGGCTGACATTTCACGATCAGATCAATCGGATATTATCCGAGGGTGGTGTCAAGAGTCTCCGAAACCGGCGTGTTTGTATGAATAGGGTAATGAATGTGAAGGAAGCAAGCTAGGTTTGTCAGGATCGTGAGATCTGGCACTCAATACTCTCTGCCTACCCCGTAAGGGACTTGGCGTGAAGATATGTATGTGTGTAAATTTCAGACCAATCCGTTTAGCCATTCGAGCGTGAAAGAGTAACAAACCTCCATACATACATACTCACAAAATTTCGCATTATAATATGAGTAGGATGTGGTTACAAACATACATATATACTTACAAGCATGTAATTGTTAGTTTCAATAACTTAGTTTCTAAGTTTTATTTTAATTTTATTTTTTATTTTTATGTATTTGATGCACAATAAAGAGTTATTCTATTCTGGTAAATAGTATTTATTATCCGATAGTTTTAAAAACGTACTACAAACGTAACCTACATCCAACATGAGGCCACAAAACCAGTAATTTACAAATTAAATAAACGATCCCAATTAGTTAGTTCTATTGACGAGTGGGACAGAATTTGTAGCCGTTGTTAATTGTCTTAACAAATGAAACTGAATTCATTAATGACTGACAATTTATAAACGTTTGGCAGAATCAACATGACTAAACCTCTCAAGTAAATCCCAATCTGTATCCTAATTAGCCTTCCAGAGTCATAGTACCCAACATAAGTACTACTACTATTTAAATTATGCGCTTCAGCCTTTCACTTTTTACTTTTATTATAAATTGGCTAACCCAATCTAAATTTAAACGAAATCATGAATTACGTAAGAACAACTCTATATAGATATCTTTAAAATACATTCGGATTTCCGAAGCTTAACGAATATAGCCGAAGTGCATAATTTAAATAGTACCACTATACATAGCTGCAGTTCAGTATTAAAATCATACTCATAAAATATCTTCACGTAAAGTTCCTAGCATTGTAGGCAGAGAGCATCGATTACCAACTGTCCTGGTTCCCATAGACCTGCCTAGTTTCCTCAACTTTCATTACTCTTCTCATAGATAAACACGCCGGTTTCGGAGATTCTTGAGACAAACCATAAAATATGAAACCCGAGCAGTTCTTTTTTTTATGTGATAGATCAGAGAATTAGCACACTTCTCTGCTAATGGTAGGAAACAATCGTGGCCTATTGACACCGTAGAAGTTATAGGTTCATCGCTTTCCTGCGGCTGGGATGTTTGGCCTATTGTGCAAGTCCGTCTATCCTACTCTTTGAGCTGGATTATGACAGGGTCATTATGCCAGCAGGAATAAGTAACACGGTGGATCCCTACCCAGGCAAGTTGCTGCAAAGCACTCTAGCATCAGTGGTATTGTTAGTAATGACCTATATTTTAACCAGTGTCCTATTTTAACGAGCTGCTTGGCAGAGTGGCAGATGATTTATTTTTCAAAACGGACCCGGGCCAACACGGGAAGCGAACCCGGACCAACACGGGAAGCGAACCCGGACCAAAATGGAGAATGGTAATGCTTGTTTGCAAAGCAATGTTACGTATTTTTAATAAACATTACTTACTCGTTTTAAAACTGCCTGTGTTGCCAGATTGTATTGAAATATCTGAACAAAATTTCAAAATGTCGGGAGTGTCAGATCATAGTCGGGACAAAAATATAAACAAAAATCCTCTTTTTTATTAATATTGGAAGCTATTCATAAAATAATTAACTACCTTTTCCACCGACTTCAAAAAGGAGGAGGTTATCTATTAAAATATTATGTAGGTTCGCTTTTATTGTTATGTCATCATAGACTTGGCATTCGATTTGAGACAAAGAGTATTAACATTGTTTAAATTTTTGGGTTTGTCGTGACATTTTGTATTTCCTCGAGACTCTGGATATGATACGAAATCCAGACGAATCCAATCCATCTGGCGAACCTTCCTGATATGTAGAAAGTTAGTCTATTAAACATTGTTATGAGAGTTCCCGGAAACAACGCGGGAAAACCACATCATGATGACGTTGTTCTCATCGCCATAATAATGCAAGGCTTATTATGAGTAAAAATAAATATAAAGCGCCGCTAAGGAAATTGTAGTAGGTAATTTGAGAGTGCGTGTAGACGCCTCTGGCTATAAAAATAAAACATCTCGTAAAACTTAGGGCCCCAACGTCCTTGAGACATACAAATGCCGCGAAGTTATTACTGAAGGAAAATTTTATTTCGCGACGTTGTATATTTAGGCAACTTAAAATAATGTTGTTTATTACGGACATTTTAATTAAAATTAGACCCGAAAATGGAGGATCAAATTTATATAAAAAAATGAATAGTAAAATCTTCAAAGCCTTATGAAATTTTTTTAAGTAACTAAACGAAATTTTATGAAATTGATTTGATAAAGTTTTTTTGTAGCCTGCTTCTTACCCTATCCGTCAAGTCCTATCTTGAAGATTTCCTTTTTCAAGACAATTTGACTTGTTTTAAAAAGCTTTAGCTTTCAATCATATTGTAAATCTAGGGGCTTGCTATTAATACATATTTGATGGATTTCAATCAGTATGAAACAGCTCAACTAGAAACAATCGCACTCTTAAACTTTATAGCAGCGGTCGGCAACCCCCGGCCCGCGGGCCGCATGCGGCCCGCCGACGTCTTACTAGCGGCCCGTGAATGTCCGCCCTCTTCCATTTTTTCTATGGGATATGGCCAATTATACGTAAGTATATTTGGCTTCTAGGGTAAATATTTCAAGTGTAGCCCACCGTTAGTTTATTTTGATGCCTTGTGGCCCTTGCCTGCCAAAAGGTTGCCGACCGCTGCTTTATAGTATAGGGTCGACGATTCATAAACTCTGTAACCTGACATTCAGTGACCACCACAATGGATTGGAAATAAATAAATTAAAAATCTTTATGTCGTAGGCGGGAAGTTTCCCCTACGAACTCATGGTTAAATCGAAGGTTGGCTCAGATAAATTTCCCACTATCGACATCTTTTGTGTTTATAGCAAACGCATGTTCTGTACCATTAAAAGCCCTTTCATATAATTCGTTCCGATAAAAGTAGAACATACTCGTAGTAGTTCTAGTCCGACCAACTTCAATATACTGCGTCGCTTGTGTGATGTTTAGTTTTTGATTCAGATTTTGTTTACCTACAAACAGGAATTAATAGTAGGGGAGCCCAAGAGGGGATTTTTGGACTAACTCAGGCGCGTCAGATTAAGATATGGGAGATACCCTGTACCATTGTTGAACACCTCCGTTATGTATCAAATCTCTACATAGAGACGCGCATGCAGGGTTGTCTGTCTAATTTTTTTGGCTTGAAAATACACTCGCGCATGTCAGATTAAAGTAATTATAAGAAGGGTTCCGCCGCAACAAGCTTCTTCCGTGTTAGTCAGGGTCCGCTGAGTATGTACTATATATTATGTACGTACGTATAGCTATATATTCATTATATATGGGAAACATTAAAATATATTCTTGCTAGTTTCTTCGTAGTTTTCCCATTTTCTTTTAAATTCTCTGAACTTCCATAAATGATTAAAAAGCATCATTAGCTAAATTGGTTCAATATTTCAAAAGTTATGAGCTTTCCTTTTTATGCATGTTACATCTAAGTTGCATACTCCGGTTATAACTAGGCTTAATCGGTTGGATACATATTAAAAGATTATGAGATAATTAGACTGAGAGTAGCAAGTAATATGCGACTACATTGTACTATAATACCACTATAATTTTAAAAGAGTCCCAATTACCCAATATCCATCGTATTTACGGTCTAACGGTCCATGCGCGGTGTTGTACTTGATCGCCTGAGATCCCGGATCCGATCCTTGGGTCAGGCAACAAAAACAAACTGTAATGTTTTTTTTTTCAAATTTTTAATTAAAACAAACGTTGGTGATACTCTCTCTCTCTTACTTCCTACTTGTGGGACATTGTGTTTTCCGCTAGTAAAAGGTGCTTTTGCTAGGCTTTTGCCTACGTTTATAGGGATACAGGCGTGAAGATAATTTATATATACAGATATATTTTATCCGACTTAAAATACAAGATGCATGGTTATAACGTAAACAAAGCATAAATCTGGTACCCATCAACCGCAGTAGCCTTCGCAGGCTGGTGACGTCATGTCTCGTACTAGGCACGACATGGCGTAATATCAAGGAAAGCATTGTTGCGGACTGTTTTAAATAAATGTT
The DNA here is from genome assembly GCA_002245475.1 of Calephelis virginiensis. Taxonomy (NCBI): domain Eukaryota; kingdom Metazoa; phylum Arthropoda; class Insecta; order Lepidoptera; family Riodinidae; genus Calephelis; species Calephelis virginiensis. The sequence goes on from NJDC01002625.1 coordinate 65,206, forward strand.
TATATGTACATATAAGTAAATATTACAATTTGGTAATAATTTACCATTACTCCTGTATATTAAAATTTGTCCGGTCCTTTCAAACTTACCCTGTATAACAAAAAATAATTTATTTACAGTCAGAACTACAAATATCTTAATTTTCATTACACAAATGCCAGCTCCTGTTTGTAATTGTAACTACATATTGTACTGTGGTACTAGGTATATACGTTGACCCTTAGACTAACAAACTGATCGTCGCTCACCTTTTAAAAAGGTCAGCACCGGAGGCTTACACGCTCATACCTCATAAATATAACGAAGTAAGAACTACACTTACTACTTTTGGCAAACATCTTCAAAACAATAACAAAGCTCGAGGCTTGGTGATTGGATTACGGTTCAATTCGGGACTTAATCTTTTATTCCCGACATCCGAAACTTGATACAAGCGAACTCTAAACAACAATCCAACTGAAACTTGAACATACTTTTTGATTGGAAATCTACCACATACGTTACCTAACAAAGACCTAAGCGAAATTGCGTATTATAATCCAACTTACATAAAAACAATTGTATTACGTTCCATAGTTTTAACTAACCTAGAAAAAATTAGAAAGTTATAAGTATGTTCGAATTCTATTATTTATGTATGTTAATCGATTTCCGGTAATTTCTAAGCCGATTTTTTTTTGTTTTTAAAAGAATGCGCATCCAAGGCACTCACATTGCCACCAAGTCTGGATCTGATAACGGATTCCAAGCGACATCGAGGAAAATACTCATTTTTGTCTACATAGAGACACGTATCAAGATCGAAGTCAATTCTTTGCAGTTTCAATTCACTGAAATGATATTGGTAAAATTTCATTAATTTGATGGTCACTTGTGTATATTAATATTTCGGGCCTAGTGGCAATCGGTATCACTTTTGATTTACATAAAAAAATCCATATAAGCATTCACAGTATTCGAAAATATGATTTTGTACATTTAAAGAAAGGAAGCTAGAGACGAAGCGACTCCTGTCCGTCTTGACATTTTTCTTCTCTAGCTGAAAATCCCATTAGTCAAATGATATCTTGGAATCTTAAGTTTTTTCACATATGATAGATACTACTTACTTTTCGTAGTACCATTTTAAGCCAATTTGTCGTGTTCCGTTTTCGATAACAGTGTACTTCGTGTATTGACATATTTAAAAATGCTAAAGATAATTTAGCAACAAACCTAAGAAATTGGCGCCTACAGACGACGTATATTTATTATTAGATAATATGTTTGCTTACCTGTATTAATATACCATAAATTCATATCATTAGCTTCAGAAACAATTTGGTTTTTCCAATTTTTTAATACAAAAAAATGTTGCACGGGATTAAATTTGTGCCCGATTGATGATAGGCTTGTCACCTATCACATTGTGGGACTTAGTGTCATCGTTAGCCATGGATGCCCTGGTTTTGCCTCTGCCTGCTTCTTCGGGGATATGGGCGTGAAGATGCTTAGTTACTTACCTTCAGCTAATAGTAGATGTCTATTTGTACCTCTGCCTCACTCTTCACGGATACGGGCGTAAAGATTGTACTATAAAAAACTCCTATCACGTTTATGTATAGTTTAATACCTTCATATACATATAATTAAGGATCCTCAATTTAGATTATACCAACAATCCTCAGAAGCAATCAAGCGGTAGTTTAAACTCAATGCTCCGAAACTAAGACAATTATACAACAGAGATGAAGCGGTGGTAATATAATAATTAAATTACCTTCCAGGTATGCGGATGGGAATTGGGCCCACAATTCTCTCTGCACCGGAATATTCGGTCCATGTGTGAACGCGTGATGTTATTTCTAATTACAGGGGTAAGGTTATTGTTTAACAATCTTTGTGAAAGGCCAAAATGTATGGAATATGTAATGAAATGTTTCAAATATGGATCAAAGTGCGTTGTAGCGTGAGATCCTACAATGGAAGACAGAGTTTCATATTGTAGCAGCTGAAATATGCGTTTGTTTCCAATGTAATTTTATTGAATACCGAGGTCAAGGTTTAATATTATAGATGCTAAAATTTGGGCGTGTTTCCAATTTAACGAAATATATTAATAAATAACTAATATATATACTCCATATACTAATAATAAAGGGGTAAGATTAGATTTTTTGTATGTTTGTTTGAAATGAATAGGCTCCGAAACTACTAAACTGAATTCAAAAATTATTTCTCCTCTAGAATGCTACATTGTCCCTAAGTGACATAGGCTTTGTTTCATCAAAATCGGTGCAGTAGAAGTCAAGTTACGCAGGCGAAGCTGCATGCAACTGCTAGTAAACAATAAATAGAAAAAGTTTTCAAAGTTCAAATTGTTGAAAGTCAAATCTGGTTAGTCAGAAAACGATTTCCAATATACCCGAAGTATAGTAAAGAGTTCAGAATTTATGCTACAATACTGTTCAAATATCTAAAGTTTTGAAGTTGATTTGTTATTAGTGTAAATTTCGCTAATAGATGACATGCATTTTATGGTGTATCTTAAAAATACAGTAAAATTAAGTTTATTATTTGTACACATTTGATACCTATCAAAGCCGTATAATTCTAATTAGTGTGTTAGAAGCATGTATTAAGAAACATTCAATTTATATATATAAAATGGCAGAAGGTCTGGCAGTGCATGGATCTAGACTATAATGTGTACCTAAAAATGTGATGTGTAGTATTATTTCTGAGCTTCTTTAGCTATACAGATAATTAAGAATAACGTCTAACAATATAAAAATACGAGTACCATTGTTACCATGTGAGAGTGTCAAAGTTAGATCTGCGTTTTTTTTAATGTCTGTAATGTCTTTGGATCATAATTGCTCATTTCATGTTGCAAAATGCAAAGGTTTTAAGGAAAAGTTTTTAGTTTCCTACAATTTTGAAATGAAAACTTCTTTAGCGGCGTCGCGCACTTTTTTGGAATGGGTAAAAACTTCTAAACTCGCTTAAGGTCACGTGACCTGATCGAAAATTAGTAAGACGGAGGGAGAGAGTAAGCCGGCGCGGCGTAGGAGAGGCAGTATCCCCCTCTCTTTCTACGGCGCGGCGAAAATGTATGCCTGCGCCTGCTGTTTCGTTTAGACGGCGCAGGACGCTTGCGCGAATGTTCGTGTTGTCATGTTTGTGTACGATAGCGCAATAGGGAGTTTCAGAAATTGGGCACAATAGTCAAAAATCATGCTTCAAATTTCACATCCATGTATTGTAATATTTTTAATGGAATTCGAAAGCAAATCTTTTCTAGATTTAAAAATTTTACTTTGTTATTATCATTTATTTTCAATGCCTTTTATTTTTTCTACGTCTATACATTTAATATAAAAAAATCAACACTTAAAACTGAACCTGGTCTAATAGCCCGGCCCTTTCCGACAAACTGAAATGATATTTTTTAAATTTTTAAAACAATTCAACTTGCCCGGAATTGTTTAAGTATCCGATTGGCGATAGATATGTCACCCTTCACATTGTGAGACTTAAGCAATATTTTCGGCTAATTGTGGCCCTATTTGTGCCTCTCCCTGCCTCTTCGGGAATGACGATGTGAAGATACCAACTTACCAAAAAAAGTAACAATTTACTTAGCATACATAAATACGTGCATAGCCACGGGAAATTATGAGAGTTATCCAAACACTTTAAAACAATCTCTCCGTAATCAAGTCTCCGCAATTCGTTTTGTTATTACATTAAATTCGAAAACAATTCCAGATTTTCAGGAAAAGTTTATTTATAAAATATCTTACGAAACAATGAAATTGTACAACTTTGCCAAACTTTTCTCCATTGTATTTCTTATTGAACGTTTAGCTGGAACCTTTGAGGTGATTTTAAGCAATAAGTGTTTTTGTTCACTCACAAATTTCTGTAAAGTAAACAAACATTTATTGATGGATTGGTTTTATAGATAGAAAGTATTTAACTACCTCGAAGAAGGCGGGCGTTATTAATTTTGTTTGCTTGTAAATTTGTTTTCCAATTGCTAGACCGATAATAAACTGTTTTTTAATGTTATTTTTTTAGAAATATTGGTCACGGCTTACAGATATAAATTTGAACAAGATCCAAGAAGTGACTTTTGAGTCTTATTTGAGCCTAATAGACATCTAGTAGATCGCTTTGTGGTCTAGCTTTCCGGACTAGACTTGACTTCTTAAGGTCCCAGGTTCGATCCTTGGGTCAGACAACAAAAAAATAGAAAATGTCTATTTTCAACTTTCCAATAAAGGTAATCCGCCCGGTTGGTGATAATTTTAAATACACAAATGTTTTCCTTTACTATAAGGTGTAGCGTTTGGAAACAATCTCTGCTTAGTTATAAACCCGCCTCTGTGTAACTTTAGTCAAATATTATTATCCAATGTTCAAAATTTTAGGTGCATAAAAATAACTAGCCATTCATTCATTTGGCTTAGGGTCATTTATTTAGTCATATATTGTTTATTAGAAAAAATCGATTCAGGACAACTTACCCTATTATCATACCTAAGATAAGGTACCTTACCTAAGGTAAGATAAGGTTTTGGTTTCATAGGGCTAGATGTTCAGTAAACTTACTGATGCTACAGCGACGTACTGCAACTCGTCCGGGTAGGGATCCACCGCCTTACCTTTTCCTGCTGCCATGATGAAAGTGTCACATTTCTATCTGGAGGGTAATAAGTGGTACACAAAGTATAAAACAATTATTACTTTAAGTAATGTTCAAGCAAACATAAAAGACTGTTGGATTAACCTTTGCTCTTTTGTTTTAATGAAATTTGAAGTCTAGAAACACTTACTTTGTTTATTTATATAAGACAGCTTTGTATTTGCCAGCCTTAACAAGTTCATAATAAAACCAGATATATTTTGCAATCCGCAGTCGGAAGATGTATCGTTAACGTGTTTGTACCTATATCTATATCTGTCTGTAACATCATAACTTTTGTACGGATAGACCGATGTCGATGCGAATTTTTGTTTGATAGCTTATGTGAACGAGATGGGTTTTAGCAACATTATATACAGCTCTCTTCGAGGGTTATTAATTATTTTTAAGTTTAGGTGAATTTTACGTATTTTGTTGATATTGATCAGTGTGACTATGCAAAAAAAAGTAACGCTGCTGTATGAATTACGATTTTGTAAAAATCGGTCTAGCAAGTTCTTAAATGTAACAGGACTTCAGGAAAAACGTGTCAATAACACATTCATCATTTATTATGTCTGGAAAAGTCATAAAAACAGATTAACAATATAATTTGTAATGAGATTTTTTTATGCATCTATCTGACGCTGTTGTTTTTTTTTTAAATTAGGGCTAATAAGTTGGGACATAGATTAATCAAACATTTTATTGAAAGCATGTCAATGTGGATTTCGTAAAACGCTGATATCACGATATACTCGAATGTGTCAATTAATATTATTAACTTATCTGGATAAATCATTCGCACGGATTAACCAGGATTAATAGCTACATAAGATAAACAATAATATTATTATTACTACACATACTTTTTTTTATTAAAACTTAAAATCCAAACAGGTACAAAGGTTAAACCTAACGCCTGATAGCACTATGTACTCGGTAACCGCAAGCATTAAGAAAGGTTAATCACAACTAATAAGTTGTTTATAAATCCTTTTACTTTGACAGTCAATTATCGTTATGTATCTGGGTAAGTCATGAAACTCATCTCAATTTAAAAACAAAATACATTTAGGAAATAACGAGTAAAGTTCCAAACAACTTAAGCCTCGATAATAGGGGCGGTTTCACCCGTCGATCAGCCGAACGACGCTCAATTCTAGTTACTTCAATATCAAATGACCTCGGGTATGATGGAGGTAGGCCCTTCTGAGCAACTAACCGTGTGATCAGGGTCCACTAACACGAATAATAATTAATTGTTCTGATTTGGGATAATACTCCATTTACTTTACCCATACACTTTTCCTGCAATTTTCATTCTTATATACGTTGTGTATTATAGTTTTCATTACACACACACACACACACACACACACAC
>NJDC01002625.1:71274-82259 GCA_002245475.1 Calephelis virginiensis
CACGCACGCACGCACGCACGCACGCACGCACGCGCACGCACGCACACACACACACACACACACACACACACACACACACACATTTTTATTTAAGATCCTTTTCAATACAAATTTCCCGAGTTATCTCCGTGATTCCTTTCAGTTCCACAAAACGACGATTCGTTTCTCTATTAGTCATTTAGCTTCTTACTCTCAGTCAATCACTGCCCGCGCTGTTAAGGTGTTTACATTATCTACGTATGAATAATATATTTTTATTACATTTTGATGATATGTATTTTTGAGTATTTTAGAACTATCAAATCGTGTACCTACCTACACCGAGTTTAGAATTGTCTTTTTTTCTGCTTTACCTTTCACGGGTCAGCTGGTAGGAATCTCTTTTGTTGAAAATAAGCTCGCCTACTGTACTGTAATATCTTTATGTTTATGGGTCCACAAATAATAATTAATAGCACTGATTGGAGATAACAATTATTTTGCATGTAAATTTTTTTCAACTTACGTCTTGGATTTCTCTATGATGAAGGTAGGAGCTTCTGGATAACTAACTCGTTCACCGTCTGCTAATACGAATAATAATTAATTGTTCTGGCGTGAGGATAACTCTCATCCTATCTCATTCTTACAAAATTTTAAAAGTAAAACTTTGAAGAGATATCTATTTCAATGTATGTTTTATTGTTGTTATTTGTGGAATTAGCAAAATAATAATGTTTTAGTGATGTAGCTTTCGCTTTGATGTGCTTTTTATTGAGTCCGTTTTTAGTTGGCGTAAGTCCACCAGTAAGATAAATTATTGATATTTACTTAATCCAACTAGGCTGATATTATTCATGCTGTGAGTAAGATAATGTAGTACCAGTTGCTTTTTTTATAGCAATTATACTCATCAAAATTAATCTGACTGTATTTAAAAATATTAAAGTAGATATTATGCTTGATTCCTACTATCTCTATGATAAATTTAATGAAAACGGTTTAGAAGTAGAGCTGTGTTTAACAAATGTAAGTATTGAGATTAACAAGTTTAATAGACAACAATTTATTTTCGCACAGACCGAGTCGAGTCAACTATTTTACTTGGATTTTTATCAAAGATTATATCGATTTAAAAAACTGAATATATTTGATGTTATAAAAACTGAATTTATTTGATACATTTGATATTCAGTGTTTTAAATATATATAATCTTTGACAAAAATCCAAGTGAAATATTTCACAAATAAATCCTACTGCACCGACGATGTGCTATCAGGAGGGAGACTGACGCCTGACATTTTAATTGTACTATTTCACACAACATCCAGTATATTCACAACCATAATTGGATTGTTAATTGCAAAGTCATTACGAAAAATCATTAAATTTTGTACATTATCATATTAAATTTTGTACATGACACAATCTATACAATTTGTTACTATATATACTAATAAAACGTCAAACTACAGCAACTGTGTATTAATGACTTTTTATGGTAAAAAACTATGGTTTGTTAATAACATTTTTAATTATTTATACGGGATAACGATCTCTTTTTATTTTATTTGTCAATACTGACTCGTATTGACTTGAAATATCGTGAGTATCCCGTATAAATAATTTAAAATGTTATTAATTCGCGACGATTTAAGTTTAAAATCCTATGGGTTGTTAATTCTTAAATATTTCATTAGTATTAGAACATAAACGATTAATTAAGATAAAATAAAACTTTTAACTTTTTTCAATAATGTCATTATAAAACACGAAATATTTAGTATTTTAATTTAAACACAAAAAACAGATAACACTATGCCTTTGTTTAAAAGTGCTACCGATTTGTTAATGATTTTTCTTTTTTTTTCAGATTCCACTTAAGTTAAGAAGTTTGTTTCGCCGTTTCTTCTCCTGTCGGGCTAGGTATGGAAACGGTGGTAGTTTATGGTAGATAAGGATAAATTAATTTACATTCTAAAAATTGTTTGTATTAATAAATAATCATGTAATCAATACAAAAAACATTGTGTAAATAGTAAGTAAATAATTAAAATATTCAATTTGATTAGTACCTATTAAAATATTTGCACACCACAAGTTGATAGAATATTTAGGAACGCCTAGATAATTTTGTATCATCTTTGTAACACACATATTCCGCAAATAAATATTTTTTTTGTTTTCTTTTCTTTTTATTTAATAAAATATATAAATGGTTAAAAAAGCTATTTTTGCAGATACTGATTTGTCGTGTAAACACTATGAACTTAATCTAATCATACGCAAAACGAGCGGTTTTGTCAAAGTATAATGGAATATCATCACTTTTAAAAAGTTAAATCACCCAAAAATATCACTCATTACATGACATAAAGGAATTATTATCATCTCGTCACCCATGTAATGTATCTTGCGATGCTTGTGTACATATATATGATATGGATTATGGAAAGCTTTCAATATTCAAATCTTATTACTCGCTTAATGTCTTACATTAATCGCGACTTCTTTTTACTTTAGCATTAAAATATGTCTGTCTTTAGTGACAATAATGTGTTACTCAGTTACGTCAACCACAAATATTTTTAATATGTTTGTTACTTACGCATACCCTATTATATATTAAAACGACGTTAATGTATTAAGTAAAGAGTGACGTTTGAAGTAATGCGCATTGATTGTTCGACTAAAATATGTAATGTGTAATATTACTTTACTTTTACGAGGAAAATTATTACTTTTGGGTTTTTACACGAATCACCTACCTATGAGTAGGAGTAACTAAAAAAATGAAATCCAAGTTGCGAAAACGAGTCAGTATTGCTAGCCCTGACAAAAAATTAGAAGCTATGTATATTTACGCCCATATCCCCGAAGAAGTAGGCAGATGCACAACCAGGGCACCCACGACTAGCAAAAGACACTAAGTCCTACAACGTGATAGATGGCAAGTCTTTCGCCAACCTGGCACGTATCTAATCCAAATTTTCAAATTTTTTGTAGTTCGATTCGTAAATCGGACCCGGAACCTTAAGAAGTTAAGTCCGATGCCGGACCGCTTGACCATAGAGGCAATAGGTGGCATATAGGGCCAAGCTTCTAAGCTCTACAAATTTTAATTGTGTTTTAATGTTTTTAATATTGATAATACTTCTGAAAAATTACACAAATTGAATCTTATTTTGTCACGTTGAGAATCAAATCCGAGCACCACGGTTAATCGCTAACCTGTTGGCAATAACGAGTTGGTGAACCACGACTAGAATGTAGAAGTTTGATTCGATCATCGATTTAGTATATTGATATTTCTGTGTAAAGAATAGCATATTTTCAAGCACGAAAAAAGGCTTATGATTGGTGCCTGTAGTTGGAAACACTTTGCCCAATACGCGATGATTATTTTGTACCATGAGAAAATCCGCTTATTTTTTCCATTTTAAATTATAAAAACCCACCCACATTGTATTTTAAAATTTTACTTTTAATAAAAAATAGCTAACTGAAACAATCTTGTTAAAAATGAACAATTTTATTTTAAAACATGTACACTCACTAACATAATTGTTTAGTTGCAGTAAAATAAAAGCACTTTAACAACGCTGCGTCACTTGTTACAGTTTCCAGCACACTTTATGACTGACGGGATGTATTTTTCTCTTCACTCGTGTTTAAAGCAACTAGAAACGTCTCGACAGCTGTGTCGTATAACATTTTATAAGAACAAACTGGATATGACATATGACTGTAATAACATTGTTTAAGACTCGAACCTGTTTTTAGGTACAAGATATCAATTTGAATAAGTAATAATATTTGAAAACATAATGTTTTATTGCTCATTTATAAAAACAATATTTAAAACAAGAGCAAAACAAAACATCAAAATTTGCAGAAGATGAAAAAGACGTGAAAATCTTAGAAATTATAAATACGAACATTGAAGTGTATTAAAAAAATACATACATACATATCTTCACGACAAGTCCCTTACGGGGTAGGCAGAGAGTATCGAGTGCAAGACCTCACGATCCTGACAAACCTGTCTTGCTTCCTTCACATTCATAACCAACAAAATAACAAAAAATATTTAAGCAAAATACCACCACTATATCCATCTCCTACGTATATATACATACAATCTGTAGAATATTGAAATCTGTACGTTATAAATATTAAAAAAAATTGTGCAGCCAAATGAAAATGGATAGGAGAACATATTTTTAGCAATTTAGAATTGTTATCCGTTCGTCTTTTTGTATGACTGCTTATGAACCCAACTCCTATTCACGACGAAACTTCTTGACCGATCGAAACGAAATTTGGCAAGTAGGTAGTCTATTTTCCTAGGCTGGTTATCGGCTACTTTTTATGTCGATTACTAAAGTAGTTCCCTTGAGGAGGAGTATATTTCATTAGTGTGTAGTCCAATTTTACTGATTATTTTTTATTGGGTACATATAGCAGATTTTCCCCTCGATTGTTGGAAATCATAAAATCTATGAGTCAGGAATTATGTAAATAAAAAAATCACGCCTATATCCCCTAACAGGTCGGCAGAGCCACTACGACGACTAGCCGAAGACACTTAGTCCCACAATGTGAAAGGTATACATAAAACCTTTAGTATAAACGATATAACTTACTTTCAAGCTTGAAACACAGTTTTTCATAAATTATTGAATTCATATCTTCACACCAAGTACCTTGCAGCTGAAGTGGAGACTTTCAAGTGTCACAATTCCTACAGACCTGGCTAGGTCTTCTCAAGCTATATTTGGACTTTGTTTAATTACAAAAAAGTAGTTACCTACCTGAAGTAAAAAAGATGAATAATAATTAATTTCTTATATATACTTCCAATATGAAACATTATTTAATATTTATTTTAGAAAAATAACCCATTTCATTAAGTACAATGCTCTTGCCAAAGCCATAAAAAGATATATTAAAAGCATGAAACGGATATTGTTTTATTTATAATTAGCATTAATTAAAATACCAAATTTCACTTCTAGAAAAAGTAGGATCTGTGTATAAAACGCAACTATTTTTACTACCGCCGGCGCGCGTACAAATTTAACTCCCCTCGGCCCTCACGAATACTAATTGACGCTTTAATTCTATCCTCGCCTTTTCGTAGTTGCGCAGCTCATTAATAACTTTACTTTATTAATATGAGTTATGTGCGCGAGTGTATTTGCAGACATTTTTTTTGTTATAAAAATAATATTACTAAATACCTATCAGTTAAACGAAAGCTATTAGTAAGTAGATAGTTAAAGGCTACGTGCATTGGGGATTAAAGAAGATAAAAAATAAACTGTCTTATTACAAAACACTCATTGAACCCGTGTTTTACTAAACAGTGTTTAAAGTTTGATTCTCAACCAATAGCATCTACGTGTATAATGCTATGTTGTATGTCAATTTTAGGAAGACTAATACAGGCGTCTTATTTTTTGGGGTAGAACGGAAAAGATCCAGATACTGCAAAACAGACTTTCAGAATCATTTAATATTTATAATTTTAACAAACATGCTTTAGCAGGTCATTTCATGAAAAGTTTTATTGTCAGTTTTACCATAAATACGAGTAGACTTTAAAATGACGTCACATTATTTTTATGATGTCCTTTCATTTGAAACCCATATTGTAGAAGTGCATTAAAAATAACTATTCCTTCATCTTGGATAATCCGTCAATTTGGATTTAGACAACCAAACCTTTAAGGCGAGGACTGATATTTATACATAAAATACATAAATTTTGTAACCCATATTTCAAACGTGACAGTGAATGTGGTTAACTTGACAGCAACACCTATTTTGTGTTGTCCCGCTTACACCAATTTGCGAGCAAGTGTCTATTTACACTAGTGATGTCAATCACTGCGGTTTACAGCAGTAAATAGAACCGAAATACTTTAAAATATTTCACGATGAACGAAAAAATATTACAGCTATAATGAATGCTCAAAAATGGTGACCCTAAAAAGACGCATGTAGAGTTGAACAAACATGCGGGTGAAAAACGTTGTCCTTTTTTGTATTAGTAAATATAGGCACCTCTAAAAGAGAAAAATATGGCTTTTTCGGACTTATTATTCCTCTGCTTTTTTTATTCTTACTCATTCGAATTTATTTAAAAGCATTAAAATAAAATAATAAAATTAGAACTATGATCTAAAAATAGTGGCAAGACAATTACAGATTCCGACCAGTAGAAATCAATCACATGTAAAAACAGTAATACAAAAACACAACAGACAATACAGACAACTGACTACATGGTTCATTAACTAAAAAAATAAAACATTGCTTTTTTTTAACATGAAGAGTATCTAATACTGCCTTTAGGCGTCAGGGAAAATGTATCGCTGAGTAAACGCCTTGCCAGTGTAACTATGTTAAATAATAATAAGTCATACATTTAACTCTTATACTTTTCCACCATACACTTTATATAACACTTTTTGTTACACTTCAGCCAACCGGCTTTTCACAGAATCATCAGGACTTTAGAGCTATAGATGAATAAGTCTGTTTTATTCTATCGTTCAGTATTTGGAGAACCAAATACTGAAAGTTAATTTTATCCTCGCTTTTCTGTAGTTGCGCAGCTTATTAATAACTTTACTTTAGTAATATGATTTATTTTAATAATATATTTATTTGGAGAACCAAATACTGAAAATATTTTTAATTATTTATACGGGATACTCACGATCTCTTTTTATTTTATTTGTCGAGATCGTGAGTATCCCGTATAAATAATTAAAAATGTTATTAATTCGCGACGATTTAAGTTTAAAATCTTATCAAATACTGAAAGTTAAAATAATTGTCTTGTGGAAAAGTACAAGAGTCTACATTAAAAAGGTGTGTTTCGCAACGTATTTTTACTATTTTTTATGATATTTTATGGAATTAGAATTTACATCTATTATTTTTTGTTTTGGTTATTTTTTAGTGTTATTTTTTTAAGCCAACCGATTTCAATATGTACTATTCATCAGGGCTACATATAGCAACATAGGAACTTATAAAATAATGTTTCTATATTAAAACCGGTTGACTTGGAACTGATGGAAAATATATTTCATGTAGCTGTAGGCTTCGAACGGGGTCCATTAAGCTTATTACCGACTTTTCCAATAACAACAACTCTTAGTTACATAGATTAAGAGAGTCAATGGTACTGCAGATATTTTTAAACAAATAATGAAATCGGCATCTTTATACCACTGAACTTTGGATCGCCTCTGTGGTCTAGCGGTTCTTGTTGGACTTGACTGCATGAGGTCCCGGGTTCGAAACCCGGGTCGGGCAACAAAAATAAAATTGGGTTTTTCCAATTTTCTAATAAAAAAAACGTTACTCGGGATTGGATTAGCGTTGGCGATAGGACTGCCACCTATCACGTTGTCGGACTTAGTGTCTTCGGCTAGTCGTGGATGCCCTGGTTGTGTCTCTGCCTATCTCTTCGGGGATGTGGGCGTGAAAATATATTTTTTTACACCACTGAAGCAGAAGATATTCTGGATATGGGTCAATTACCAATCAGAACCATAACCATCTTTTGAAACAACAAACTAAATAAATTTCTTTGTTTGTAATTTACTTGTTTCTTGATTAATCTTTCTTTTACGTCTATTCAAAAGAAACTAGTTACAAAGTTTCGTTTTATTGAGACAGTTAAACTGCATTGTAAAAGTAGATAACTGTTCTTACCCATCTATTCTCACTTACATGAAAAATTTACTACTTTTCTTTAGGAAGTACTTAGCAGTATATTACTTTGTGTAGTGATTGACAGAAGTTTCGGTTTTCGAGTTTCAGCTAAGTTTGAGTTGCAGCAGCAAATTGTTTAATATTTCGTATTAAGTTCGTTATGCTACGTGATGTCGTGATTTAAATTAAGATTGGAATTAGGAAATACTTGTTTGATATACAAAATACAAAAGCCGGATAGTGATAATGTCACTGTTCAGTTCAATCTAAACTTTAAATGAATTCTCTTCTTAAAAACAGTTTATTAAAATTAAAAACAATTAGATTAATATCACTGTCTAAAGTAATTGATATCTAACTTCATGATAATGGAGAAAAAGATAGAGATAGATAGAAAATGGGAAAAAGTATAAAAGCCTTTGATTTTGGTTAATATTAGACATTAATTAAAATTCGGGTTCGGGGTTTAAAACGAATTTTCAGTACATCACTAATTATTTTTTTTGGTAAAATTGATCATTCTTTTAATGAAATATTCCTTTGTTGGATCGCCTTTTTCAAAGCTTGCCACCAATAAAGTCAAAGGCCAGTTTTAATGATGAAGAGCCCCTTCTCCAGTTTACACGGCCTGTGAATTTCTTTACCGGGGGGGTTAATCCGGACTGAATTTACATATTTATTGGATACGGGGACAGATGCGGCGCCTAATCGATATCCGCTAACTTTTGGGATGATTACGCATACAAAATTTTATAGATATTATGCAAAATATTGGACTTCATTTCGGAAGCAGTAGTTTGCTTATTTAATAACTTTGAAGGGTTCTTTGTGCTTGGGTAGGTTGTGATGCTTAACTTTGACGTTGGAAATAGGAGTGGTTAAAGTTTCTTACTAATGGACAAAGACCTTTCCCAATCATCACAATGCTCTAACAAAGTTGAATTTACCATAACACGTACATGAGATATAATATTTTACCAATGAGTTTTGTGACGTAGTTTTAGGATATGTTTAAGAAAATTCATTTTTTTTGCTGTAATTCACCCTCATTATTTAGGGTTATAAAAAATAGACATTAGCCGATTCTCAGACCAATATGCTCACAAAATTTTATGAGAATCGGTCCAGCCGTTTCGGAAGAGTACGGTAACTAACATTGTGATACAGGAATTTTATGTATTAGACAATATAATTCCCCATATTGGTCTGATCTGCTAAGTAGAATATATCATCTGCCTCTCTGCCAGGCGGCTCGTAAGAGGCGAGCACTGGTTTAGGTCATTACCAACTAGATCACTGGTGGTAGGTTGATATGCAGCAACTTACCCGGGTAGGGATCCACCGCCTCATCTATGTCGGCGCCATAATGACTCTGTCACGTTTTGGTCTAGAGGGTAGCGTAGCTGGTAGACTTGCATAATAGGTCTAATATCCCGGCTACAGGACAGATACGCATTTATAGCATCAATGGCTATAGGCTACGGTGATGCAAACCATCAGGAGAGCCATGTGCTTGTTCGTTGAATACAAAAAAATATAAAGTAGGTACTCTACTATTTAAATTATGCGCTTAGGCTTTACACTTTTTACATTTTATACTTTTATATTTTAAATTGGCTGACCTAATCTAAATTTAAGCGAAATGATTAATTATGTAATAACAAGTCTATAGGTATATTTATTTTTATTAGTTTATAATACATTCGGATTTCCGAAGCTTGACGAATACAGCCGAAGCGCATAATTCTAATAGTACTACTATACTTGAACACAATTTTTAATCTAAGAACAAATTTTGAAGCTACACCCTTTCATCTTTCGCTGATGATTGCTCTATCCACATGAACTACCAAGTATTCGAACCATGTGCATCTCCACAATTTTTAATTATTTTATAAGGAATTCTATCGATATTGGACAAACTGATAGTATATTGTGGATTTTAATTTCGAAAATGTCGAAGAATTTTGTTCGGTGTTGAAAGCTAACGGCGGTCAGCAAATTATGGGCTTAGAAGATTTATAAGTGCCGCCTGCGGAGATTTCGTAAATAGTGCGAACAGTGGACAAATAAAAATTTAGCTTTTATATTTATGATATTTTGGTTTCGAATGCAGCTTTATTTTAAAAATAGTTTCAAACTACAATGTGCTTTGGTTTCTTTCTTATATTTTTTTTGCAACTAGTGCAGTTGGTGCTAGACTAGTATTATGTTCCAGGTCCAAAATAAAGGTAATGGGTAATTTTGTCCCAATATTAGTCTGGATATCCTGTGTAGTATAGACCGTCTGCCTTCCTGCCAGGCATAGGAGGAGATCCAAAATCAAATTGGTCACTATCGACAAGATTACTGGTAATACCGTGCTCCAAATTGTCCAGGTAGGGATCCACCGCATTTCATATTCCTGCCGTCATAAAGATACTGCCATATTACAGTTCGAAAGTTAGGGTAGTCGGTAGACTTATACTAACACACCAGTCACGAGAAAGCGACGCATCTGTAACATCAGCCCACAGTTATCTCTTACCATCAGGCGAGTCTAATGCTTGTTTGATTCACTACATAATGTAAAACAAAGACGCCTGTGTCCCTAAGTCCCTTAGTCCTTTGTATTCTTAAATCTTTAAAACTACGCAACAGATTTTGATGCGGTTTTTGAAGCGAAAAACTTCTTTAGCGGCGTTGCGCACTTTTTTTTGGAATAGGTAAAAACTTCTAGGCTCACGTCTCCTGACGTGACCTGATAAAAAATTCGTAAGATGGCGCAGGGTGCTTGCGCGGATGTTCGTGTTGTCACGTGTGTGTACGAATTCGCGACAAATGAATATTGTATTCTACCACATAGTTAAAGCAATTCGTGCAAAATCATTCCCTAACTATTCCAAAATATCAAAAATGCTCAACGTTAATATTCAAGTTTTCACTTCTGCCGGCACTCCCGGAGTGCAACCCATCGTTTTTTTGTGATAGATAAAGTGATTGAGGAGAAAGCTTTAAATGTATATTTCAAAACCGTGCGAAGCGGGGGCGTGTCGCTAGTATAGAATAAACAAAAGTGCTTATTTTTTATGATGAAGAAAATAAACCTTGAGTCAAAATAAGATCTAAAAATCTGTATTAAGGCTCAAGATAAACATGACACAAAATAAGCCAAGAACTTTTCCACTATTTGTTCAGGCCAGCCAATATTGTTCTAAACGCAGAAAATATTTGCGTTCATTTCAATTAACTTTATTAATTTGGTATAACACGTTTTCTCCGGATCAAATTA
>NJDC01002625.1:83098-94332 GCA_002245475.1 Calephelis virginiensis
TCGTGCAAAATCATTCCCTAACCATTCCAAAATATCAAAAATGCTCAACGTTAATATTCAAGTTTTCACTTCTGCCGGCAATCCCGGAGTGCAACCCGTCGTTTTTTTGTGATAGATAAAGTGATTAAAGCTTTAAATGTATATTTCAAAACCGTGCGAAGCGGGGGCGTGCCGCTAGTATAGAATAAACAAAAGTGCTTATTTTTTATGATCAAGAAAATAAACTTTGAGTCAAAATAAGATCTTAAAATCTGTATTAAGGCTCAAGATAAACATGACACAAAATAAGCCAAGAACTTTTCCACTATTTGTTCAGGCCAGCCAATATTGTTCTAAACGCAGAAAATATGTGCGTTCATTTCAATTAACTTTATTAATTTGGTATAACACGTTTTCTCCGGATCAAATTAAAAACTGTTACGGAGTTGGTGTGTTTGTTTAGGCTACATACTATACTAAATTACAGTTAAAATTAGCTTCTGTGCCATTAAGCATTGGACTTGGCTTCGTGAAGTCCCGGGTTAGATTACCAGATCGGAATTCAGTAAAATATCAGAAAATGAGCACCATCCATTTTTTGACTCCACGAAAAACAATCTGCAAATCTTTACTGAATTAAATGCAAATCACATATTTATCTAAAGCGCAACATGCTCAAAACTAGTTTCAAATGTTATTATAATTGAATAATTAAATATCTATTTAATAAGCAAACGAACTTACCTGTTCGTGAAGTTCAATTATAATTTTAT
Source organism: Calephelis virginiensis (assembly GCA_002245475.1). Lineage (NCBI taxonomy): Eukaryota > Metazoa > Arthropoda > Insecta > Lepidoptera > Riodinidae > Calephelis > Calephelis virginiensis. Next base: position 83,851 of record NJDC01002625.1, read on the forward strand.
AGTGCTTTATTAGAAGAGAAGAGGAACAAACAAGTAAAACGAAAATGTTGTTGCAGGTACTCATCAACTAAAATGAAGCACGAGTCTAACAGATAATACTAATCACATCTAAGCCTAGGACTAAGGACAGCGGCGAACCTATAACATCTATATATACAGGCCACGATTGTCTATTACCATCGGGAGAGCCGTTGCTCGCTGATCCCTCAAAAAAATACTCCAGATTCATTCGAAAAGATGAGTAACATAAAAAATATGTTTTACTCATTTTACTCGTTTTGCTACTCTTATCAAATTACGAAGCACGAGCATTATTATCGTGCACTAGCCAACCCGGCGAACTTCGTTACGCTTGACAGCTACTTACAATTTGTATGGAAAAATAAAGTATTGTTTTTCCCATTTTCCCTGCAATTTCTCGAGTTTTTTAAATAATATCTTGTACTTATTACCAATAAAACAAAAAAGAAACTAGCAAAATTGGTCTGCCCGTTCAGGCGTGATGTGATAACCACGCGAAATGGGGAGATCACTTTATCTTGAAAAGTTTTGTAGCACTAGAGTAAAATGAAGGGTTCCTGAATGTCCTAAGTGTTCCTAATGCAATATGTGTGACGCCACGTACCTGCCAATTTGAGTCCAATACATTTCCCTGGTGGCTTGTCCAGCTCTATGTGCGTCCGTCGCAGACCTCGCTCGGTACATAGACCGGAGTCAGTCGACAGTGACGTTTGGGACTTGAACACTGGAACAATTGAAAACAATATTAGCAAATATACGTAACCCTACATTAAACTAACACCGACTATTCACACATCTGACAGTAGCTTGTATTTGTTGTCGGAAATCCGCTTACTTACCTACTTCATAGTAATACAATATTACCGTTATTACTTATTTCTTGGTGTTCCGAAACACTGTAAATGGTACGGTACGAAACGGTACCGAAACAGTTGGTAGTTGATTCGGATTTAAGTTTGACTGAAGTTTGATTACGTATTTAGTTGACATTACAGTTTTAATATACAGTACACACTGTAGTGTGACCTTAAAACCTTGTAGTATCTGTTTCACTCAATGACAACTACTTTTTTAACCTATTATGAAAAAGGAGGAGGTTTTGTATTCGACACGTATATTTTATATTTATATGTGTTAATTGATTTTCCTTATTCCTCTTCTTTTATTTTGAAATTCTTATTTTGTATTTGAAAGAGCGTATTTTCCAGGTAGCATGCATTGTCACAAAGTCAGTTTCTGATAAGGGCATAATTCCAGGCATAACAAGAAAAATACTGTTTTTTTGTAAGTTTTTTTTGTTTTTTTTTACCGGGGTCGGATTTTTTTAGATATATTACCCTTTTATTATTTTTAATAAACATAGCCAAACGTGCTCCAAAGTTTATGTAGACCATGTGTTAACGTTACACTTTTTGCAATAGTTGTAATACAGAGCACAATCTTGAAGTGTTTAAATTTATATTTATTAAGTCGTACGTAGACTTGCCATAAAAACCGAACATGTGAAATAAAAAAATCCCTATTCTTATTTTTAGCAGGAAAAAAATACACTACTAAATGCATAAATCAATATTAAAATAAAATAAAACATTTGATTAATATGCATACTATACATAGTATTTTTTAAATCTGTTTTATATCTCTTGTTTGCTTGCGTATTAACATACCTACGCAATAAAAATCGAATCTTCATTCAAAGTCAAGTGATTAGTACAGTAAGGAAACGAAATACCTAAAAATACTGAACGTCAGATATAGGTATCTAATTTTTTTTTCAATTATAAAAAGTGAAAAAGTGTTTTCATATATTAAAAATACAGTACAGTATCACCAAGTGTCAAGGATGGAAACAATGCAATATATGTCAGATATTTCGTTTGCTTATATCTTATATATACAATATCTTGGCTTCTCAAAATAACTTTTTATATTGTTTGATATACACTTTTAAACAAAAAATCACATTAAACCAAACAGGCAGATTACAAATCTTGCCGCCTCCCGTTGGCGCCGACTTTTACTGTTACTGCAGTTGTAAACTCCAGAAATAATGCTAACCAGTGCCAATAAGCCTCGCCTTTGTACGCAAAGGAACTTAAAGTGACTATTGATAGCTTAAATTGTTAAAATACTCGTAGTATTGTATTGATACGAAAGTGTTTTATTTTTAAACAACCATATTAGTTCAAATCTTACATTTTTACGTATGCTAATCGATTTTACTGCCGTTTCAGATTTTAAAAATTCTTTTCTTATTTGAGGGAACGTCTCTTACAAGTTAGTCTCAGTGGCATAAAGGCAGAATCTGAGCCGTACGTGTGTGTAGGTAGGTATTCAAAAGTTATAGTGTAATGTTTTTTCTACACTGACGTTGTTTGTCCGCAATGGACTTCTAAACTACTTAATCGATTTCAATCATATTTGCACACCATGTGCAGTTTGATCCAACTTGAAAGATAGAATAGCTTATATCTCAATTTATGATCAAAAAAATTACTATCCGAGCAAAGTCGGAACAGGCAGCTAGTAAATAATATAATTGTAATTCGCGCGGGGTATGGCTTGACCGGTAGAGGGCGCGGAACTTCATGAGGCAGATTCGCGACTGCGCTAATCCGTGCGGGCAGACACATGAGGGCAAACGTCACTAAAATATTTCTTGTGAAAATGAAACATATATAAGTTCATTTTAGTATCCTAAGTTTATATAGGCCGCATATAGTTAGATCTAAACCCCATCATTTAACCTAATTACAATATTTACTTAATAATAGCCAAATAAGAAATTGCATTGTCACTAAAATATTGATAAAAGATACCACGAACTACAAAAAACTTTTATATTATGTGACTTGCTGTTTCGGAACCCTTAATGGGCGAGTCTGACATGAACTTGGCTGAATTTATTTTTTATTTATGATTTTATTGTCTTATTGTTTTTTTTTATGATATTGGAAGGCAAAAAAGCAGAAAGATTTCCTGATGGTAAGAAATTCACGCCGCCTGGAGACACCAAAGGTGGTAATGGTGTTGCCAACCTGAGGCCGACATGTTACGCCTCGAGCAAAAGTAAGTTTACCAGCTACCTTAACCTCCGAACTGAAACACGTCATGACGTTATGGTGGCAGGAATACGTAAGGCGGTGGTACCAATCCGGGCAAGTAGCTGTAAAGCTCTACCACCTAGTATATTGTTAAACTAATTAAATTCAAAACTAGTCGAATAATTTTAGCATTACTATTTTACGTGACATCCAGAAGGAAATACGGTAAAATTCTAGTTTACCCTAGTTTATAGCATAAGAGGCGCGCTAATTAACAATGGTGTCACAGAAACGTGAGCTTATGGTACATGTCTCATTCGAAGGACTTACACAGACGCCATATAGCTTACAGAACGGTTACAGTGACACTTATATACTCGTCATAATGATGTGTGACCTCATGTTACATTTTAACCAACTATAGAATTAGCTACAGTTTTATTTAATTAGACACAGTTTTAGATCTGGATGTTTTTAATTAATATAATTTGTTTTAAATTCTTTGTTGTATGTAATTCTGTGAGAGGTCCACTAACGAGAAATGATTCAGACACGCTGTAAATTGGTATTTGAATTTTAAACTAGCTACCGCTCTCTGTTTCGCTCAAAAAATCTTTTCATCCGTTTTATCTTCCAAACAAAACTTACATATATAAATTCTTTCACTTATTATCTACACTAGAGATCTTATTGTTTTGTACGGGATAACAGAGCGATCAATCACAAAACTCTATCGACGGTAATTGACTCTTACCGTGGCCTTTAGACACCATAGATGTTCTAGGTGAGTTGCTATTTTGTAGCCATAATGTTAGGCCCATTGTGCAAGTCTACCAGCTACTATACCTTTCGGATCTGAACATGGCATAGTTATTATGGCTGCAGGAACAAGTATAGCGGTAGATCTCTACCCGGGCAACTTGTCTTTGGAGTAAAATAGAGATCTGTCTATTCTTTTTAACGGACCTGGGCGCTTGATGTTTTATATTTTTTTATATTTTCTTGTATAATGCGTGTTTATATATATTCATGAACCTTATAATGAGTTCAAGTTTGGATTTACTATCTTATAAACTTTGACAAGACAAAAATAAAATTGAATTAATTTAAAGATTCAGTGGCTTCAACTATCTCCATTTCATTAACATTGGCTTAACCAAAAAAAAATTAAATGGACCTTCACATATTTTTAAAAGGTAGTAGAATATAACTTGATTCGACCAGCGATTTGAAAAAACGTCTTTTAAAAAAGTAACAAGGTAAACCGCGGTTTTAGAATTTATGACTTTTAAAAAAAGCTACTTACTAGATCTCGTTCTAACCAATATTCAGTGGAAGTTTATTTGATAATGTATATCATATGTTTTTTAGTTTTATTATTCTTTCACTTTAGAAGTTACAAATACATACATTTTACTACTTTAGAAGTGTCTTTCGGGGAAATTATTCAATAAAAAAAAAGTACATTCACGCCCATATCCCCGAAAATTAGGCAGAAGGCACAACCAGGGTACACTCAACTGAAGACACTAAGACCCACAATGTGATAGGTGGCACGCTTATCGCCAACTATGCACATAACCAATCCCGGGAAACGTTATTTTTATATTAAAATTAAAAATACATATTTTTTGTTGACCAAACTGGGGTTCGAACTCCTAAACTCTAGAAGTCAAGTCCGACAGCGGAATGCTGGACCACAGAGCGTCTTGTAAAATGCTACATACGTTTAAATAAACATGATACGAGGGTAGATCCAAAAGTTCTAAGCCCGACCAAGAAAATGAAAGAAAAGTGGGTCCAAATTTATTTTTATTTTTCGACTTAGTCTCCATCTAGCTCAAATGCCCTCGAAAAAAAAGATTCCGGAAGGTCGGCGAAATAGTCATTTACTGCGACTACACCCAAGTGTTTTTTTAAAATTTGAAAATAAATGATAATTCGAGGGGGCTAAATCCGGCGAATAAGGTGGGTGGGGCAGCAATTCGTAGCCACAATCATGGATTACAGACATTGTTTCAACCGAAGTGTTAACACGTGCATTGTCTTGATGAAACAAAACTTTCTTACGCAACATTCCCGGCCTTTTTTTATTTCTTCCCGGAGTCTTCGTAAAAGGTTACAATAATAACTAGAATTTATAGTTTGATCTTACAATCTACAAAAATAATGCCCTTCGCATCCCAAAAAACAGAAGCCATGACTTTGTTAGTCGACAAAACGACCTTAGCTCTTTTTGGTGTAGGAAAGTCTGATCTTTTCCACTGTTTGGATTGTTGGTTTGATTCAGGAGTATGGTGGTGAACTCAGCTTTCATCCATGGTAACAAATCTAGACAAAAAGTCCTCTGGATCAGTCTTAAAAAGTTCCAAACAGTCTCGCGAAATTGTGTATCGAACTCGTGTTTGTTCACCTGAAAGCAACGTCGGCACCCAGTGAGTAGAAACCTTATGGAACACCAACTCTTCCGTTATTATGTGTTGCACCCAGCCGTAACTAATGTTTGTTATCTCAGCTATCTTACCAATGGTCAAACGTCGGTCACCCAGTACGAGATCACAAATTTTATCGATGTTTTCTTTCGTGGCATAGGATGTAGGCCTTCCACTATCCGATTCTAGGGATCATCTTTAATGCGCTCACGACCGCGCTTAAACTCAGCTACCCACTTCTTGACACTGGAATACGATGGAGCAGACTCCCCCAAAGTATTCCTCAGGATATCTTGATGGATGTCTTTTGGTGATAGGCCTTTTTTTATTGTGGTACTTAATGACTGCACGGTGTTCAATTTTCTCCATTATTGAAAATTGCGTCAGATTGCTTTAAACAAATAATCACAGAAAATTTATATTGTGCAATATCGGAATGAAACTGCGCACAATAAATCAATATGATACATACTAACAAATGACGGTAGATTTTAAAAAGATGTCATAGCTCCATGTAGGTTAGGCCCCGAACTTTTGGATCCACCCTCGTACATAGTAAAAACTTCTTAATTAAAATATTTTCCTGCAAAGGGTCGCTTAGTTAAGATGTAAGAGGGGAATGGAGTGATGTTTTTAGATCATTAACACCTCCAGACGGTCCCTTGTCTTTAAGAATTAAATGTTGGGAAAATACATAGTTACATAAGACTTAAAAGTGGTATGCCGTAATATGTAGTTTTTAGCGATTAGTTAATTATTTTCAAATTTGTACTTAAGTATCTTCAAACACGCATTATTGAAGAGGTAGGCAGATGTTACAAGCATGGTACGATAAAGCTCAGCTACTACTTAGGACCACCATGCAAAAGGTGGCTAACCCATATAGCTAACCGCGCCCTTGTCAAATCCCAAGCAATAATGCTTTGCTCATGAGCAAATTGAGAAATGGCATTTTAAGTTGCCTAGTCTGGGAATCGAACCCGTCACATCATGTAGTCAGCACACCGGATCACTAGATTACATAGATCCACTTATATTGCATCGGTGGGTTTTGATCAGTCTGATCTAAATATAAGGCGGATTTCACACGGCTTTTGCATTCTGTTGCGGCTTAAGAAGCAACGAAATTTGAATGTGCCTGCTCCACAAAACTTTATGAACGCACTATATTCATCCGGAATTGCGGAAGGCTACGCACCTACTCCATCTCGCCTCTGTGGTCTAGCGGTCCAAGTGTTGGACTTGACTTGATATGGTCTCGGGTACGAATCCCGGATCGGGCAACAAATATAAAATGTGGTAGGTATTTCCAATTTTCTAATAAAAAAATTGTTGCTCGGGATTGGATATGTGCTCGGTTGGCGATAGGCTTGCCACCTATCATATTCTGGGACTTAGTGTCTTCGGCTAGTCGTGGGTGCCCTGGTTGTGCCTCTGCCTGCCCCTTCAGGGATATGGGCATGAAGATACGTACTTGCTTACTTACGCCGTCCTGCGTTACTTTAAGTGCGGATGTCGATATAAAAACAGAAATTCCTTGTTATTACAAAGATCAGTATAACTTCACGTACCTACAAAATGCACCCTTAAGGATCGAAATATCCGTGTTTAATAACATGCAGTTCTTGAAACAAAAAAGCTATTACTAAGTTTAAAACCGCACATCAAGTGGGATAAGCTCCCATTGTATAAGGTACAGTGTGATATCCTTTTAAAACTCACTCACTATTTTTTAACACTTTATTTATGTCGCAATAAAAATAGTTGGTTGTTTTCTACAAAACAAAGGAGTAAAATTGAAAGGAAGGAGTGTGATTGTGTTCTCAATTTAACTGTATATTTGTTACGTAATTACTCAGCCAATTTATTGATTCAGCTTTTAGAAGGTAAGTCATAATTTCAAAATCTCAAATAAATTTTATCCCGGATCGGCTATTGGTTTGTGACTTAATCGTGTTTAAAAATTCAAACACTATTAATTTACAAAAACCAGTCGTCCGATCATAATAAAATTAATAAAAAAAAATCGGAAAAAGGAATTTTCAAAGCGCGACTTGATTATGAAATTATTTTTTTGCAATTTTAAGTGCTTACATAAGTGCTAGGTGGTCGAGTTTCGCAGCGACTCACCCAGATTGGTACCACTGCCTTACCTACTCCTGCTGCCATAACGTCATGACGTGTTCTGGTTCGGACTTCGGAGGGTACGGTAGCCGGAAAACTTAATTTTGCTCGAGGCCTAATATCCCGACCTCAGGTTGGCAACGCACCATTACCAACTTTGGTGTCTGTAGGCGGCATGAATTTCTTACCATCAGGAAGTCCGTCTGCTTGTTCGTCTTCCAATATTATAAAACAAAAACAATATCAATACGAGTTATTGACTCGTTGCCCTTTCGGCTTTTACGGCACTATATTCGCTAAAACTTTGAATAGAGCCTGTACTTATAATAAAAAAAAATACACCAAATTCTAACTTCATGCGATTTCTATGTGCAAATTACTGAACGTAATCTATAGCAACTCATGGTATAACCCTCGTGTTGGTCTGGGCACCTTTGCAGAAAAGACCATCTGCCTTCCTGCCAGGCATCTCGTATAAGGCGAGCAAAGGCTTACCGTTACTAATACCGTGACATCCTAGTAGGTGGTTGAGTCTTTCAGCGACTTGTTACCACGGCATTACCTATTCCTGCCGCCATAATGTAAGCGCTTGCCGTTGACATCTTCCGGTTCGAAGAGTAAGGTAGCCGGTAAACTTACTTTTGTGCGAGGCCTAACATTCCGGCCTAAGGTTAGCAAAGCACCATTTGTGTGAATTTCTTACCATCGGGAAATCTGTCTGCTTGTTTGCCTTCCAATATCATGAAAAATAGGCTCTTGTCATAAACGCAAAGCTCACTTATTTTTACAGCATTCAAATCAAATCATACATAACACTAAACATTTAAGTAGCTTTTCTGAAAGCTGTAGTATCTTTCGATAGCAATTTTCCCTAACGTCGTATAATGCATATCTTTTTATGTGTTTCAATAATTCTAAATATTTATTTCGTGAGGGTGATAACTTGGCGGTTTCTTTGCATTATAAAGTAAAAGCATAGTTACAAATTTACTACCATTTTTATAGCTATGTCGTTATCATATTATGTAGTCGTAATTTTTGAGTTCAACATTATAATCTTAAAAATAGTATTTAAATCGTTTTGTAAGTAATAACATTTTATATTTTTTTTTATTGTACTCGTATCACCTCCTCGCTTACTCCAATTTTTAAAGCTAAGATCATATCATGTAGTTGCAATTTTTGTGATCAATTTAACAATCGTTAATTTTGAAGCGTTTCCTATGTAGAAATATTTAATTTACGTTTCCTATCGTCGACTGATCTTTTTCCTTATATTAATTGTGGTTGATTTATTTACAATATAAATGAATATGATCACGTTTGTTATTTTACAATTAAGATAGTTGTCTATTTATACTATCCTTTTTGTTTCATTCCTAAGGTAGTTCTTTAGCGAATAAACTATTTTCGTAATTTAAATTTTTCCCTACAAAAATACTCAGGTTGAAATAACTAGGTATACTTTTAGATCTTGATGTTGCGATATAAATAGTCGAATTGTATTGATTCATTATTTTGTTTATTTATCTGCTTTATCTATAACTCTGCATTACTTTAAAATTGTGATTGGTTCTTCAATATTTGATACTTCGAAGTCTACAATTTAATTATATACCTATCGACCAAATAGAACAGATACATACATACATACATACATGAATATCTTCACGCCAAGTCCCTTACGAGGTAGGAAGAGAGTATCGAGTGCCAGACCTCACGATCCTGACAAACCTGTCTTGCTTCCTTCACATTCATTACCCTTTTCATACAAACAAGCCGGTTTCGGAGACTCTTGACACCACCCTCGGATAATATCCGATTGATCTGATCGTGAAATGTCAGTCTTGGTCTCCCCGGGTACCTACATCCATCCACATTCGCATTGTATGTCTGTTTTGTCAATCTTTCGTCTGTCATTCTTTCCACATGAGCGAACTAGCGGAGCATGCCCTTTCGCATTTTAACACCAACACTTTCTTTCAATCCCCTTTCTCGGATTTCACTGTTACGAAAGCGGTCAGCGAGCGTTACCCCATAGATTTTCCGTGGTGCTCTCATTTCGACAAATAATTTAATATAGATATTTTTAATTAAAAACACTCCTAGTACATATTTTTATATAAAACACAAGTTACATCCAATAAAATAATAAGAAAACAGGTTAAAGTTAAAAAAATGTCTTGGGGTTAGATTTTTACTATAAAAGTAATTCACGAGCACATCAACAAAAAAAGTCGTAAAAAGAAAAACTTATGACTTGCGCCCGAGAGTTTGTTGTTTTATAAATTCTAGCAGCCGTTCCGTGGGGTCGTTAGTAAACTTGACGTTTCATTAAGGAGAAGGATTACTTTTTTATCCACATCTAATTTGAGAAAGCAATTGGATAACTTTTTTGGCGTAATTGTTTTCGGTTGTTCTTTTATTAAATGTCCTCTGAGGGACGATTAATATTGTCTTTTGGTTCCGACATTTCTTTGTTTATTATTTTTTCTAATGTCACGTATAATTCATCAATTTGAAGAAGTAATTTTTCGTATAAATCTTTAACGTGGTTAAATCTGAATTAATGATTTAGAAGATTAATTTCAACATTCTCAATATCAAAATAATGGCGTTCTCTTAAATAACACAAAGTTGAAAAATATACTGCTACACTAACTTTATATTCAATACTAGCTGCTACCTGCGGCTTCGCCCGCGTTTTCACAGAAACCCGGTGTACGATCGGGATTAAAAATAGCCTAAATAGTTAATCCAGGTCACAATCTATCTGTTTTCCAAATTTCAGACAAATCCATTCAGCCATTCGAGCGTGAAAGAGTAACAAACATCCATACATCCATACTTACAAACTTTCG
>NJDC01002625.1:122394-132725 GCA_002245475.1 Calephelis virginiensis
TTTGTCCAGGGATATTTTTTCCCCGTATTGGTCCGGGCTCCTTTGTAGAATAGACCATCTGCCTTCCTGTGCCAGGTAGCTCTTAAAGGCGAGCATATGCTTGCCGTCACTAGCACTGTGACATCTGACTAGGTGGTAGAATTTCGCAGCAACTCACCCGGATTGTCATTGTCATTGTCATGACGTGTTCCGGTTCCGAGGGTAAGGCAGCCGGCAAACTTACTTTGCTCGAGGCCTAACATCCCGGCCTCTGGTTGACAACGCACCATTATCACTTTCGGTGTCTCTAGACGGCGAGAATTTCTTACCATCAGGAAATCCATCTGCTTGTATGCCTTCCAATGTCATAAAAAAATATGTATTTATTTAATTTTGAACAGTTTAAAGTTTTAAAGGCATTTCTTGAGATATAATGATAAAGCTCGGTGAAGTTGCAAAAACTAGCGAGATTAGCAACAATTTAGTCATTAAAAAAAAAGATATAATGATTGAAATTCTTGAAAAAGGTTTAGTTCTCTATGCTGTTCCTAGTTCACAGTATATTTCATACCTGACTCTATCTATATCCCAGCATGGCAGCTCTTAAGAGCATGGGTCAAATGGGTTATTACTAAGACCTCTGGTAGTGGTGTTGAACAGCAACTTGGTAAGGAATCCACCTCTTCACCTCTCCTGCCGTCATATGGTAGAATTTTTATTTATATGATAAGACAGCGAATAAGCGAACGGCTTTTCTGATGGTAAGAGACAACCCTGGTTTATAGACATTATGTAATAGGCACTTCGCTGCCATGTGTCCAGGGTGCTAGGACTCCTGTTCAAGTCTACGAAAACACTTACTTCCAGACCGGAACATGATACTTTCATTATGGTGGCAGGGATAGGTAAGGCGGTAGATACCTACTCGAGCAAATTACTGCAAATCTCTCTATCACTAGTGGTCTTAGTAATGGCCCATTTCGACTAAGCTCGTCCCTTACAAGCTGCCTGGTCGGAAGGCAGGTGGCTCTACAGTAAACACCCGGCCCACCACGGCAGAATGAGGAACTTGCACATAAGATCAGTAGCACATCTACTACTTCAGAAGGGACATTGTATACGCTATCTAATAACTTAAACTTAGCCCACAGAAACAGAGCTAGATAATAAATAAATAATTATCCATGGACATGTATTTTATGTTAGAGGTCAGCAAAAAACTACACATTTTTTTATGATATTGGAAGGCAAACAAGCAGACGGATTTCCTGATGGTAAGAAATTCACGCCGCCTATAGACACCCAAGGTGGTAATGGTGTGTTGCCGACCTGAGGCCGGGATGTTAGGCCTCGAGCAAAAATAAGTTTACCGGCTACCTTACAACTCCTTACGGCTCCAAACCGGAACACGTCATGACGTTAGGGGGAGAATAGATAGTGGTACCAATCCGGATGAGTCGCTGCGAACTCCACCACCTAGTCAGATGTCACGGACACCATAGACGACATAGAGAACACCATAGATGTCACAGGTGCATCGCTATGCTAATTGTGCAAGTCTACCGGCTTACGGCTACCCCTACCTTCGAACCGGAATATGACATAGTCATTATGATGGTAGGAAAAGGTATGGCGTGGATTCCTATCCGGGCAAGTTCTTACACATCACTCTACTACCAAAAATCTTGTTGTTGGACATATAAGCTAATCTATTCTCGCCTTTTACGAGTTTTCTTATAGGAAAGCAGATAGACAAACACGGAGCAAGACAACAAGCTACCAAAATATAATCTAACCCCAAAATAAGCCAATTATACACTTGTGTTGTTGCTGTTAATCGAACGACTCTAATACATAGAAATAACTAGATACCAGAACAAATTTTAAAAACTACCATCTATTGCTTGCCTTCGCTGGGAATCGCGAGCCTAGCTTTTGTTCAGTGGACGTAGGTATGTCAACTAACCTAACCCAGTCAAACAACATGATAACGAAAGTATTAACTAAGTGGAAGATAAATAAGTTCTAAGAGGGTAAAAGCTATGCTTTTTTTGTACTATAGCTAAGGGGCCATCCATTAATCACGTGAGACTATTTTTAGCATTTTTGACCCCCCGTCCCCCTTGGTGATACATCGTGATGTTTGAGGTTACCCCCCCATCCCCCAACCAGCATCACGTGTATTTTTTTAACCAACTTATCGACTATAATTTTTGTCAGTGTGTTAACCGTTTTCCATTTTTAAACCGCTATTTTTGTTTTTATTTAAACATCGCACTTCCTAGGTACAACAGACTCCAGTAAACCGGTGTCATAGTTCTTTTTTTGAAAGGTAGGTCTCGACTTTGCCGCCAAAATGTCTACATCCCACTAGTGGTTTTGAGTTAAACTTAATTAAAAGGTACTTATGATAAAAGTGTAGACGAATGAATTCGCTATATTAAAGATATTTACAATAAATAGCTGCTGACTAAAAAATGACAGCTTATTAGCATTAGTACAACTTTTAACTAGGTATATGTCTGTCGGTCTGTACCATGGCCGAGATTTGCGCCGATTCTATATAACCGATTGTAAGGAAATTTAGCTGATAGGTAATTTATGTTTCGATTAATGCTATACCATACTTTTATACCGCTCGCTTAAGGGGTTTACGTTTAAGAGGAGAAAATTCTAAATTTAGATTAGGCTACTTGGTTTGAAGCACGAGATTACAGATGATCCCATTTTTTTTCCAGATTGTAAATATTTTGTAATACATGACATCCAGAATGACGAAAAACATTTGAACGGACAGGTCATTTTACATAATATACATTCATATCTTTACGTCAAGTGCAAGTGTAAGTGAATGGTAGGCAGAGAGTATGGAGTGTCTAGTGAACGAAATTCGCCGGGTAGTCTAGTATTACATAAATTATTACTTATATTTTTTTAAAAATCTTAAGTTATTTTTCTTCTTATCAGTAGACTAAGAAAAAACATTTGATGTCTGATTTGGTAGCTGAACTGGTAATAGGACTGTCTCGGAAGCTTGCTCTTTTAAATAAAAAAAAACATTTTAAGGTTCAGTTCAGAAATCTATTAAACTCCCAAAAAAATATGAGCTGAATATATAAACTCGACCTTCGTTTCAAATCGTGACGTGTAAATGAAATACCTAACTTATGTCGGTTTTTGCAGTTTCACTGCTCTTAAATAGTTCAGGTTGATTTTGATTGGCTAACAAAAAACAATTAATGAAAATCAATAGGTTTGAGTCAGTATGTTCGCGCCCGTATCCCTGAAGATGTCGGACAAGACTAGCCAAAGACGCTAAATCTACAAGGAGATAGTTGGCAAACAAAAGACAGGTGAATAACGTTTTTTGTTATTAAAATAATTAAAAGCAATTTTGGTTTTGGTGTCTGACCCGGGAATCAAACCCATGTCATGTCATGACAGATCAAACACAACACCTGATCACTAGACCATAGAGGCGATAACAAAGAAAAATAAAAACAAAAAAAATATGGATCAGTCAGGCTTCCTTCAACACTTAAGAAGTGGATAATTGCAGTTTAGAAATCGCGACTTGATTACGCCTTCAATGATAAATAAATAATACACGTGATATCACGCTACAACCCCCCTCCCCCTTGTGATACTTTGTGATTTTTGGCTTNCCCCCCCCCCCTTTCCAGCCTCACGTGATTGATGGACGGCTCTTAAGATAAATTTGAAGTTTTAGGTGAGCTTACCTCGCTATAGGCAGTTATAAGTCTTGTGGTTTCTTAAACATGCATATATAACATATATGCATATTTTCATGCCAAATCCCTTACTTTTTGCAGAGAGTATCAAGTACCTAATCTCACTGTCCTTATGGACCTTTATGGCTTCCTCCACATTCATTACCCCTTTCATGTAAGCATGCCGGTTTCGGTTGCTCAGAACAATTTTCAACTGGCTGCAATAGCTAACCAACCTAGTGTGTGGTTATAACTGCACACTCTTAGAATTTGGACTCCTTACAGCAGACCCTTTTTTCAGCTCTTACTTACTACTTAGTATCTTAAACCTTTCAATAAGTGATAAAAACATTGCTATTTTACATTTTCTGAACACACTTTATAAAGATAGCACAATTGCAACTTTTCTTTGTGAAGTAATGGTTATTTGGTAGATTTTACTTATAAGCTGTAGCACTGCATAAGCTGCTGGTTAGTTAAGTTGTTTCACGTAAAATAATAATGTTTTATGTTTATCTGAGGGTGGTGCTATGAGTTTCTAAAACTTCCGTGTTTGTGTGAAAAGGATAATGAATTTTAGAAGCTAGGCAAGTCCGTTGAAGCTCAATACTTCTTGTCCACTTGCATGGGACTTGGCTTGAGAATAGGTATAGCAGTACTGTTTGAATTATTCGCTTCGACTTTAAACTGTTTACTCTTTTTACACTTTATACTTTTACTTTTAAATTGGCTGACCTAATCTAAATTTAAGCGAAGTGATTAACTATGTGTAATAACAACTCCATATAGATATCTTTAAAATATGTTTGGATTTCCGAAGCGTGACGAATATAGACGAAACGCAGTATTTAAAAAGTGCTAGTGTACGTATTTAATAACGTGTTTGTTCTACAACAAAGCATTGAAGTGATTGCAAATTTGAAATCAATATCTGAATTATTGTTACTAAAAATAATATAACTTAAATATTATTTTAAAAATTAGAAACTGAAACCATGACAAAAAAAGCAAATTAATTATAAGCCAAGTCTCGGATTAAACTTTGATAGCAGCTTAACAGCGAACCATTTTAAGAAGGTTAATTAACTCTAAATCACTCTCGGTCACTCTAGATATAAGACAGCCTAACATATTTTTACCGATTCCACACATGAGGATGTATCGATGAGACTATACGTTTTTTTTGCGTTTAAGAAAATTAATTAACTATCAACCACTCTCGGTCACTCTAGATATAAAACAGCCTAACCTATTTTTAACGATTCCACAGATGAGGATGTATCAATGTGACTGTACGTTTTTTTTTGCGTGTCTGTTAAGCGATAATTCATCAAATTGAAAATGAAGTATGATGGTTCTTTTTTCAAAAGGTGTAAAGGTTTTCAATACAATCTACCCAATAATGAGCCCCTAGTTAGGGTTCTTTTGTGAATGAAAACCAAACCAAAAAAAATGAAAACCAAAATTATAACTTCGGTATATTATCATAAAACATCATTTTTAATAAAAGAACATCTGTTTTATTTTATTAAATTTTACATACACATATTCATACTAAGTCCCTCACGGGGTAGTCAGAGAGTGTCGATTTCAAATGTCACGATTCGTGTAGACCTGATTGGATTTCTACTCATTGATAACCCTTTTCATACAAACACGCCGGTTTTGAAGACTTTTGACACCACCCTCGAATAAAACCCGGGCGATTAATTCTAGGAATATCAACCTAGGTCTCTCCGGGTACCTACATACATCCACTGAAAACATAAATCTAGAAACATTGATATAATTAAAACGTACCATAAAATAACGTATAAAAAGCTCCAAAAGGTTTTATGCTCAATTACTAACAGCTGAGAGAATTTCCAGTTTTTGTTAATATTATTCATATTATGAATTCATCTCTTACGTGAAAACTATTAGATGTATTTGAATTTATGAATGAATGAAAGAACAATCAACATGCACAAACAATCAAACTACCATTAGAATTCCTAATTGTACTAATCACTTAAAGCTTTTAAAATTCCAATACAAACAGAATCACGACAAAAAAGCAAATTAATTATAACCCAAGTCTCGGATTAAATGTCGATAGCAGCTTTACAGCGAGCCATTTTAAGCGGATTAATTAATTCTCGCCGCACTCGTTCACTCCGCTCACTCACTCCACATAGTTAACGTTTACATCTACAGTTTAACCATTCACTTAAACTTCATTCTTACTTGAGGCATAGTGAATAAGACTTATTTCATTTAAATTTTAGAATATTTCCTATGTGTGGGATAAATTTACACAATGTTTGAAAAACAGAAAAAAAAATTTTTGCTTCTAAATTTACAATCCTTTGCCTGTCGCAATCGGAGTCATCACTCTAATAATAAGTCCTAATCATTTGAGCTGCCGAGGATTCCAATAATGTGGTGAATTTTTTAATTTCGTTCTTAAAGTTTTCGCAGATGGTTATTTCCCATGGATACATACCATTTTCTTTTATTTAATTTGTGAAGATGTTATTCATTTGCATGATGGACATCTAGATATAGATAGAGAATATATGTTGTTGGATCTATGCATTTATTTATTCCAATACTAACTTCTTGACTTAACTTCCAATACTAACTTCACTTTTCTCTTGAATCACTCTGTCTATTAAAAAAACAGTATCAAAATCCCTTACGAAGTTTTGAAGAAATAAGTACTTACACATAGGGACTTACAGCGGAAACCAACTTTATTTTATACTACATATAGTGATATATTCCAACATTTTTATAAGCATATTTGTTTCGTCAATACCCTTTTATGAATGTAATTTGCTTACTATGGATTAAAAATCATAGTTTGTCCAAGGATTATAGATTTGTCTTTTATTTGTACTAGGTTTGTCTCTTAGGATGTTCTTAAAAATAAACTATTTCGTTCGTTTCGAGAAGAACATTTTAGCACGAGCATGTTTTAGATTTTAAAAAATGAATATTTGACTTCGATCAAGAATATTTTTTTTAATTAGCTAATTCCGCGAAACACGTGTAACTGATGTGGCGAATATTTTTTTAAGCAACTGGTATCACAAATTGAAACTTGCCATCAAGCATCGAGTCCGAGCTCGGGACATTCAGGATCCACGTAATTAGCAAACTACTCGTAAAGGCTTGTTCTACATTCTACAGCTAGAATAAATGTCCATAGTCTGATTCAGTAAAATGTTTGGAATCGATTATAAGCCAACTCCAAAAAGAAAAAATATTGAAATATTTTGTATTAAATCTATGTTAAAATTTAATCTACGTTATCTATGTTAAGATAAATCTATGTCACTTTTGATCAAAGTCAAGTTTTTTTCAAGATCAAAGACATGTTTCGCGTAATTACTTGGTCATTTACGAGCAGATTTTGGTAATGATTTTTCTTATTACTCACATGTTGTCTCATATTTAAGTATGATTTGAAAAATGACTTTTGAGCTACATTTAATATGTTTTTTGTTTGTAATCGAATAGTCATTTCAACAATAATTATGAATGGATTTTGATTATTCTTTTTTGTAAGGATTTATTCACATGTGGTCCTATATTACAAATTCGAAAAGTGGTTTTTGAGTAGGTATCATTTGTGGTTCCAGACGACATGGTCATGGAGTTGAAGTCAGTTTCTACAATCTCGTTTTTTCTGTATATGATCTCTTACTACACTTACAAACATACACACCTATTGTACTACTATTATTTAATTGCATATTGAAGTGCATTTTTATGTATCAACAAAATGAAAACTACTTTATTCCACAAAAAAAGTTTTATAATTAAAAAGCTGTTCGCGGTTTCTCCCGCGACAAATCGAGATGTAAGTTATCCTACTTTTCAAGTTGGATTAAACTGAACAAGGTGTGAAAATTTGATTAAAATTAGTAAAGTAGTTTAAGAGTCCCTCGCGGACAAACAACGTGACGCGTAATCTATACCAATTACAAAGAACAGAGATCTTATTTTTAGTTTGTTTGTTTGTATTCAACAGGCGCCGAAACTGCTGGACCGATTTGGAAACTTCTTTCACCATTAGAAATTATCCCTGACGAAAATTGGCTCCATTTTACCACTACAAAACGCTTTATTCCTGCAGGAACGGGTTGTTAAAATAATCCTTTCTTTGTTATTTATTTTAACATAACTTCTAAACAATTGAATCGATTGGTTTGAAATTTCATGTGGGTAGTTTGATGGTTTCCTGAACGATTTAAAAATACAATTGCACTCGGTAGGTGGCGCTACTGTTGGTATATCATCTACATTGTGTATACTTATAATAAATATATTTGATATTTGCCATCGTCGGCGCTGGGTAAAACTTCCAAATATTCATATTTATACACAGCCCTGTGTTGGTCCGGGCTTCTTTGCAGAATAGACCATCTGCCTTCCTGCTAGGCAGCTAGTAAAAGGCGAGCATAGGCTTACCGTCACTAGCACCGTGACATCTGACTGGGTGGTAGAGTTTTGCAGCGACTCGCACGGATTGGTAACACCGCCTTACCCATTCCTGCCGCCATAGCGTCACGACGTGTTCCGGTTCGGAAGGTAGCCGGTGAACTTACTTGTGCTCGAGACTTAACATCCCGGCCTTAGGTTGGCAACGCATCATTACCACCTCTGGTGTCTCTAGGTGGCTGGAACTTCTTATCATCAGAAAATCCGTCTGTTTGTTTGCCTTCCAATATCATATAAAAAAATATTCATGTAAATAGCCTACCAGATTCGATTATACAGCATCGTCAGGGCTAAAACTAAAGCTATAAGTAATACGTAAAACAGTACAAGTGTTTCTTTCTTTATTTAAAAATTTGACTAACATGTATTAAAGACGATTTATTTGATTGTTTGTTTGTTTGTATCGAATAGGTTCATATACTATTGGACTGATTCGAACATTTAATTTACCATTAGAAGGCGTCATTATTGCGTATGGGCACATTATTTGTAGGAAATAAATGAAGTTTGTTTAGCCGCGCCAGGCCGGGACGGGCTGCTAGTTTATATAACATACTAGTTGTCCCGGCGAACTTCAATCCACTCCTTCAGTATGGGAAATGACGAAGTATTATTTTTCCCATTTGCCCTGCAACTTTCCCGATTTTTCTGTTCATAAGAACCTTCTCCTGATAATATCTAACACAATAAAAAAAGAATTGGCCAAATCGGTCCAGTTATTCGGAAGTTATGCACTTACCAACACATTTAGCGATTCATTTTTATATTATAGACTAGCTGTCCCGGCAAACTTCGTTCCACTCGTTCAGTATGGATAATAATAAAGTATTGTTTTTCCCATTTTCCCTGCAACTTTCTCTTTTTTACTTCATAAGAACCTTCTCCGGATAAAAACTATCACAACAAAAAAATAATTAGCCAAATCGGTTCAGTCACTCGGAAGTTATGCGCTTACCAACACATTTAACAATTCATTTTTATATTATAGATTAAGATAAGATTTTTATGCTTATTATAGAAATGAATAGCATAATTATTTATTTCTTCAAGGAGCCATCCAGAAGCATTTGCAAACAAATGACACAATTTCAGCTTCATAATAAAAATTTCTTCCGCAACGAGGGGCATACTTACGCAAAGAGGATCAGACAGAGGGGCTCAAACATAATAATTAATTAACCTAATTGGTATTTGTTCACCGAGAAGAAGTTATTATAATATATGAAGAATGAAAAGAGGCCATTGTATCAAGGTTGCTTCGAAATATAAATATGCTTTAAGATCTGTCTTTGATTATTTTATTTGATATGTTACATAACGACAAATATATACGACGGTAAGAGATAGCCACGGGGGTTTTGGCACCATCGTGAATGGAGATGGTCGTAATTTTTTCGTTATTATTGAGTTAAATTGGTATAGGTGGTAATTAGATTAATTTTGTTCAGTGAAAGTGCACTAATGAAACAATTATGAAGAAATTAGTGTATCGTCTATTTCCTCGCTGCCGTGAAATCTAACTTGAAGAGCTTGAGTAACGAATCCACCACTTTACTTAAGACCCTGACCTGACATAACTTTTTACATAGTGACTAATGACTTTACCTATAAGAATGAATAATAACTAACTTAACGTTGGCAAAGTAAGTCGTGAATAACGATCGAAATCCATATTTATATAAGAAGAAGAGATAACCTTGGGCTATAGACACCATTGATGTTGTAGATGCGTCGTTGTCATATTCCATGCTGGTAGACTGGAGTTTGGCATATTACCCCAGCCACAGGACAGCAACGGACCTCTAGTATGTCTACGATGTCTAGAGACCGAAGTGGTCGTTACCATCAAAGCCAAATACTTTTAAAATTCATTAAAAAAAAAATTAATAGATTCACTTTTTTGATGGGGAAGAAAATGTCTTCAAATTGCGAATTATGTGATAGAGGAAGACGTGCAACATTTTAGTGTGTATCCGTAACGCAGTCAAAGATGAACAAATTTAGCTCTTTATAATAAAAAAAATTAAGAGAATATATCTCACCCCAGCTTGGGTTATTTTTTTACAAAATTTAAAGAAAGAAAAAAAGAAGCTGGACCGAGCGAGAACAGAGATATTTTCTTTCTTTAAAATT
>NJDC01002625.1:133108-152800 GCA_002245475.1 Calephelis virginiensis
TTCTTTAAAATTTATAGAAAATAAAAATTAATTTTAATAGATTCACTTTTTTGATGGGGAAGAAAATGTCTTCAAATTCCGAATTATGTGATAGAGGAAGACGTGCAACATTTTAGTGTGTATCCGTAACGCAGTCAAAGATGAACAAATTTAGCTCTTTATAATAAAAAAAATTTAGAGAATATATCTTACCCCAGCTTCTTTATTTTTTTTAATTTTATTAATAGTACTATGTTGGTTCTATTAATAGTACTATATAATAATATTTTTATTTCAGCATTACCCTGTGCGTGGGTTATTTTTTTACAAAATTTAAAGAAAGAAAAAAAAGAAGCTGGGGCGAGATATTTTCTTTTTTTTATATTTATAGAAATGTATAGTAGAGTTTTAATAGAACCCTCATGGGGAGTGGCTACAACATACAATTCTAGAGAATATACGTTCCTATAGAACACATTGATTTGTAATAGACTTTTATAATTTAGAATAAGCCCTTATGAGAATGGGGGTAATTTTGTCGCGCACTCATCATCAGCTGGAGGACGTCCACTGCTGGACATAGGCCTCCCCCAAAGAGCGCGACAAGTCACGGTCATCAACCGCTTATATCCAGCGACTCCCCGCATACTCACTAAATTAATTTTAAGTTATCGTTGTCTTCTTTCAATTATAGTAATAAAAAAATACAAAACACGTTTAGTTCAGATTAGTTTGTACACGATATTTCTACTTAATATATTCCTTGAAAAACATTGATTAAAAACGTCATAACATAACATGTTTGGTTGTTCTTTCAACCATAGTACTAAAAAGAGACAAAACGCGTTTAGTACTGTCAGATTAGTTTTGTACACGACACTTCTACTTAGATTTAAGCCTTGGAAAACTATTCTTACGCAATTTAACATGTTTGGACTAATCTGACATTTGTAAATTATTTCATCTGTTTTATTTAAAAAAGATAGCGTGAATGTTAAATAATTTTATTTATGCATAGCAGAATTGACTCATTATGTAAAAAGAACTAAATGAAGATAAAAAAGGCTTCACTATTTGGCTATGGGGTCGTTACGTGCCTATTTTGATCAATATCAAAAGCACTATACCAATTTCAACTAAACAACAGTGTGAATTGCAGCTCGTATTAATTTACCGGGATACCAAAAGTTTCTCCTCGAGCTCCATTCGCGGCGCCAATTCCGGGATAATTCCCTTCTAAACCAGCGCACAAGTTTTAATGTTCCACTTTACGAGTTTCCCTAGCCGCGAGGATTTTTTCTGGAGCCGGGTAATACTGCCCTGGATTACAAGCCACTTACCGCAGTCGCTTTATCATTACACTGGAATATAAACTAGAGCTTCTATAATAGGGTTTTTGTAATATCAAAAAATGGGGAGGGTATGAAAATAGATTTTTAGTTTTTTTAAGTTCAGCTTACCATAGACCGCCTCGTTAAACGAGGTGTAAGCGTACACGTCTAATGCCACCGCCCAACTGCGAATATTGGTTCGATTCCTGACGACGCTGATATTTGTGCTATGAACATCTGCATTTCTGGGTCTGGGTAAATTTATCGAATATGTTATGGTATTTATTTAAACTTTTCTGGGTTTATTATATATATATTTTATGTTTAAAATACACAAATACCTGTATCTCAAGGACAATAAAATCCAGAAGCACATTTGCTTATTTTAAGGTTCGATTCAATTTATGTAATGTTTTCAGAATAATTTACTTAATATAGTAGTATATTATTACATTTATATAATGATTTGACTTCTTAAGGTCTCGGATTCGATCCCCAGGTCAGGCAACAAAAAAATGAAAATGTTAAAATTTCTAATAAAAATAACTTTGCCCAGGACTGGATATATGTACGGGTGTCACCTATCATATTGTTCTACTAAGTGGATTCGGCTAATCGTAGGTGCCCTAATTCTGACTCTGTCTACCTATAAGCTCGTTAATATACTTTTTAAAGGAGTTATTTTTCATAGCAACTGGTGAAAACCTATAACAAAGACATTTTTGAAACAAACGTGTACTTACATAATTTGGTTTAAATTTATGCAACAGAGTTATCATAAAAACACTCATATTCATATTTATTTTGCAGTTTACCCGCAATGTGGCTATGCCTTTAAAACCCTTATAAGGACTACCGCAAATAAAGAGCGGAATTGGAAGTTGCGCCATTTTGGGATGAACTTTTTAATTAAGTTCCTATAAAGTAACTCATCGTTCATTACTCAAGCCATTAATGAATATAAATCTTAAGCAGAGTTGGGTACATAAAGTGAAATTCTTACCGAGGGGAGACGTTTATACCCGAACTAGCGTATTCCCAGTGGTTTCACTCGTGTATCGTTATGTAGTTATATTACAATATATCATGATTACATACGAGTGTAATATAGTTAGTATTGAATGACTAAATTTAAAAAAAAAAACAACCGAGATGCTCGGGTTCCTTCTTCGGGTTGAAGGACCAAACATTTTTTTATAATATTGGAAAGCAAACAAGTAGACGGATTTCCTATGGTAAGAAATTCACGCTGCCTAGAGACACCTACGGTGGTAATGGTGTAGACCAACCTGAGGCCTTGGGCCTCGAGCAAAAGTAAGTTTACTGGCTACCTTGTCCCCTGAACTGGAACACGTTAAGGGTTAGTACTGACGTTATGGCGGCAGGAATAGATAAGACTGTAGAGTACCAATGGCAATAACTCACCTGGATTATTATATCCAGACGAGTCATTGCGTAACTCTACCACCTAGTCAGATGTTACGGTGTTGGTTACGGTAAGCCTATGCTCGCATTTTTCGAGCTGTCTGGCAAGAAGACAGATGGAATGAAAGATCCCAGACCAACATAAAAAAAAGACGGGGAAACATGTCGCTGTCCTGTAGTAATATCTAGTGACCAAATTACGTAACCTTTCAACCCTGTTTTCGCCACAAACATTTGTCAAGTTTCGTATCGCTGAAAAATGCTTTGAATTTTTCAATTTAATTACTAAGAACCAGCCAACCATACCCCCTAATTAGGATTGCCTTTTCAATAAAACACGTCTAATAATTGAAGTGTCAAAGCGGTTAACTGATTCATTTTTTAAGTCGCTTGAGGCTTCCATTTATTTTTCCTTTGTAATGTCGACTAATGGTTTTAACGGGTTATCAGTTGTGCTCAAATTAATAAAATCTACATAATTCAAAAGCTTTTAAATCTATCTTACGCCCGAAGCTTATGCGAATAAGTGCAACACAACTCCGTGTTTGTCCAGGTCCTTTGCGTAGAATAGACCATAGACCTAGCAGAACGTAAGAAATGAGAATGTTTAAATGTGTTATAAAGTAGACTTTGCAGCAATTGGCCCAGGTAGGTATCCACTATATTTTCTATAAATTTTAAAGAAAGAAAAAATTTCGCCTCAGACAGGATTTGAACCTGTAACCTTTCGTCTCAAGCCGACGAATGCTCTAACCAATTGAGCTACTGAGGACTCAAGTCCCGTGGCGAAATTTTTAATTCCTTTCTAACCCGTTAACGCGGGTAGTTATGTCCTATAGATACACAATTCTGAGTACCCACCAAATGAGTTCATCATTACAGATGAAATTCACATTTTAGAATGGCCATAACTTTCGTATTTCGCAACGTATTTTTATTTTAGCACTTGCCCTGTGCTTGGTCCACTATATTATTTGTTCCCGTCGCCATAACTACTATCTCATTGTTGCATGGACCGCCTCGTTGGTCGAGTGGCAGCGTACACGCCTAACTACACCGTTAAACCGCGAGGCTCGGGTTCGATTCCCGACGGGGGCAGGCATTTGTGTGATGAACATTTAGATGTCTGCATTTCTGGGTCTGGGTGTTTATTAAATTTATTCTGGTATCTATTTAAGTATCTCTATGTATTTGTATCGTTGACTAACACCCATATCACAAGCATATAATTTCCTTACTTTGGGGTTAGATTAAATTTGTGTAATTTGTTCGGGGATATTTATTTATTGTCCGGTCTAAAGGCCATGCTTATTATGCCTTACACCACGTCCACAGGGTAGCGATGTATCTATAACTTGAATTTGAAACTTGAACTTTTGAATTTTGAATTTGAATCTTGTGCGGTGAATATAGGCCAAAGATAATTTTTCGGTCTAGGGGGGAAGCCGTAGACAAGCTCATTAGGTCTTAAACCTCGGCCACAGCATACCAATGTGTATTTATAACACATGTCGTATCTGTACGCCAAGGTTATCTGTTAACACCAGGGAAACCTTGTGCTTGTGCTCTATCTTCTTACATAAATAAAATTAAGAAAAACAAGTCTGGGTGACTAAATTTGAACAGCAGTATTTTAAGTAATTTAAAAGAGTGTTGTTTGTCTATAATAAGGGTTCCACACGTATTAACACTTTGGTTTGCATCCGTGTGGAAAGCAGATTTAATCCAAATTTTAATTTGTTTCAAACAAAGTTTCCACTAAGGTCACCTATATGAAGGTTTGATTACAACCGTCTGGATGACGCTTAATGTAAAAATGATGATATTCCGGGGATCAGGTACTGAAAATTAGTTGGATATGTAGAAATAAATTCCAAAACACCAATATTTCAAAATTAAAAGTTTGTTTTTTATGTTTGAAAATCCGAAATCTAACACGACATAGGTGGACTTTTGTAAAAGGAATTACCTATATTTGATTTATTATAAAGTTTAGAAAAAACATGTTAATTTTACAAAACGTAATTATAAGGTAAAAGCTTAAACAAAAAAGGAGTAAAGAAGTCCAGTTATATAAAATGTGTTAAAAGTACCATTGGACAACTACATCATCGAAATTGTTTTTTTAATATACACACACTTTTTTTTTCATATACACATAATACAACTCATGACTTCTTTGCAAAATAGAAGATTAACAGAAGGGACAGTTCCCCAAGAAACAGTTTAAAATTTAAATGTATTTGGCGTTTGGTTATCGCTATGTGAATCCTCATGAAAGTACAGTAATAACTAAACCGGCTTATGCGTTTAGTCTCTACAACTCGACGTAGGAACATACATACATACATAGACTTCAAAACACATTTGCGTAGCGAAATCAGGATAAATAGGAAAGACAACTCTTTACTTTTTCCCATTCTGTTATTGACTGTCAACGTCGGGCTGTACGACGTTCGCTGGGACAGCTAGTCATATGATGGATAACTCTTCGGCTCATTTCTACTAAATACAAATGGCAGTTCAAATAACCCTCCGCTACTACTGTATAATTAAACTCAGATAAACAAACTTATATCTACTTTATTAGGGTTATTCAAAACACTCAAACTTACTTTATAATTCCAGATAAAACTTTCTTATTTCCAGGGGATTTAGAGTTCTTTTCATAAACAACTCTCGCATAAGCTATAATTTTAAATTTAATTACAAAGAACCATCGAGTCGTAAATTCTTATTAGGGTTGTTTTTTGCAATAAAACAAATATAATAGAATCTAATAAAAGGCTAATATTATACAGATTTTTGAGTTGCAACAAATACCAGTAAGTCGTTATCTATTCTAATATTATAAATGTTTATCTATCTGTCTGTTTATTGCTCTTTCACTTACTTACTGTCTGCTTATTACTCTGCAACTCAATATGATACAGTTCATGACTTGAAATTGCTCACTCTTGCGGAAGCACCGAAAGACGCTAATTAAAATTTAATCTATCATTAAGTCGACTGAATGACATTTTAAGAGATAATTGACATTTTGGTGTGCGGCTGTTAATAATATATTTAAAAAGTAAAGTATCTTCACGCCCATATCGACGAATATGTCGGCAGAAGTACAACTAAGGCACCCACGACTAGCTGAAGACACAAAGTCCGAAAAGGTCCCACATAAATTTTATCAACATTCTTCTAGTATTTTTTGAGTTACACTTAACTATGCACTTACATATGTATGTATGTATGTGTGTACGTATGTATGTGTATATGTACTTAATGTATTCTATCCCTATGTCCATTTGTATGCTTAAATCATTGAAACTACGCAACGGATTTAGATGCGGTTTTTTTAACAGAAAAAGTGAAGAGGAAGATGTATATTATATACCGGTGCGAAGCCGAAGCGGGCCGCTAGTCATACATAATTCATTTTGTACTTATATGACGACCTCATTAATTTAAGCATGCACTACTAGTATAACTCAAAAACTTAAAGCTAATTTTATACCGCCTCAGAATCATGAAACGATTTAGAAAGTTCATTTTTAAAAAAAAAACACTATCTTTTCGCTAATTCATTAAATCGGTTTGCTAGTGGCCGAGTAATCAAACACTAGCAAACTTACAAAAAAAATAAATAAGAAAAACATGCAATCGAATTACGAATCTCGTTTTTGGCGGAACCTTTTTGGCATCAGTTAAAAGTGCTGTCAATTTATCAATTTAAGTACAAAGAACCATCTAGCCATATATTTTAATTAGGGTTGCCTTTTTCAATAACACAAGTCTAACTGGTTCAAAGCGGTTTAACTGATTCAGTTTTTTCAGGGCCCGGAGGCGAGAGACCGTCATTTATTTTTCCTTTGTTGTGTCCCAGTTAATATCTCCATCTCCTTATCTGGGTGCTCTAACTTAATGACGTATATATCATGTAAGGGTTGCTATGGTACAATTAATAGTCATACTTAAAGAAGGTGGAATAAAATCTCCAGTAGCTATTTGCTCATTATTTCATTTTTTTTTAATTAGAGGCCAACGAAAAAACTCACGGCTCTCCTGAGAGTAAGAGATTTGCGTCGTTGTGTTGAGGCTGTAATGGAAGGCCTATTGTGCTTGTCTTTCGGTTACCCTACCCTCCTTATTGTTATGACGGCAGGAATAGATAAGGCGGTGGATCCCTACCCGGGCAAGTTGATTCACTGAATTCCACCGTCAGTAGTCTTGATAAATACCAATAACCTGCGCTCACCTCTAACAAGCTGACTGAGATAGATAGAGAGATAGAGGCAGATCTAGAGAATCTGGAACAAAATTTGCAAATATGACATATTACATAGACGACGGTTGCTGCCAATTGGAGAGTAATGAATGTGAAGGAAGGTTTTGAAGGTTTGTAGGTATTTTATTGAATCAGGCGTTACTTTGCGGAAATTCATTGTAAAAAAAATAATTATCGTCTCCGTGGTCTAGCGGTCCGATGACTTGACTTCGTTACTCAAGCTCATGTAGTGAGATTTGACGGCAGCGAGGGATTAGACGATACACTAATTTCTTCATGATTATTTCATTTGTGTACTTTCACAGAACAAAGTTAATCTAATTCCCACCTAAATTAACCAATTTCACTCAATATAAACATGAAATTGAATAAAAATGAAAAAATTACGACCACCTTCATTCACAATGGCGCTTAAACTCAGTTTGACAGTTATTCTAGTATCTGAGCTCGAATATGTCAGTTACAGTGACGTCACGATGCCAGGAATGGTCAAAGTAACGGTATCAATCTAAGCGAATAGTTGCAAAACTATCATCTAATCATAGTCATGAGCTTTGCGGGTGTCTTGTTAGAAAAAAACGATTTGCTATATCTAAAACTTCCGATACTGGCAAGTCAAAAGCAATGGGTATTGTAAAAGTGAATAGGTTTATTTACTTACAGTAAATTAGACAGAAGACTAACCAAACACTTTAAAACTACTTAAAAACTCATTCATGAACTGTTAAAACTTTAAATTTTCGGCGTAGACAATGTGCATGGCAG
Organism: Calephelis virginiensis; assembly: GCA_002245475.1. Taxonomy (NCBI): domain Eukaryota; kingdom Metazoa; phylum Arthropoda; class Insecta; order Lepidoptera; family Riodinidae; genus Calephelis; species Calephelis virginiensis. The sequence continues at coordinate 140,888 of NJDC01002625.1, forward strand.
CTTTAGGTGAATTTTCTACAACTTTAATTACATTTTTATACGGTATTTCTGTCCTATGACTTCACAAATTAACTATTATTTTTTAAGTGAAGACTTCTTTAGCGGACATTTTTTTTGGAATGGGTAAAAACTTCTAAACTCGCGTCAGCACACGTGACCTGATCAAAAATTCGTAAGACGGATGGAGAATAAACAACCGGCGCGCCGTAGGAGATGAAGTATCTTCCTCTCATTCTACGGTACGGCAAAAATGTATGCCTGCGCCTGCTGTTTCGTTTAGAGCCGCATGGCGCTTGCGCGAATGTTCATATTGTCATGTTTGTGTACGATAGGGCAATAAATGAATATTGTATTCTACCACATAAATTATAGTACTTTCATACTGATAGTTAAAGCAATTCATGCAAAATTATTCCCTAACCATTCCAAAATATCAAAAATGCACAACATTAATATTCAAGTTTTGACTTCTGCCGGAACTCCCGGAGTGCAACCCGTCGTTTTTAAATACAATTTAGTTTGTGTATCCTGTCCTACACTTTTATTTATTCACTAGCTGCCTATTCCGGTTTCGCTCGAATGGTTATTTTTTATCGTTAATTAAGATGTAAGCTATCATATCTTTCAAGCTGGATCAAACTGCTCACGGTGTGCAAATTTTATGGAAATCGGTTAAGTAGTTTAGGAGTCCACCGCGGACAAACAACGTGACACAAGATAAGTATTTTAAGAATTCGTTCAAAAGCAGTATTACCAGAAAACTATGATTTGCACGTCTTAAAAGACAGGTACAGCGAATAGACTTGCATCAAAATAATTAATATACATTTTTGATCTCAATGTCACGTTAACTCCATCTAATAATGACATTCAATAAATATCCCTGGACAAGTTACACAAATTGAATCTAACCCGAAAATACGTAAATGATATGCTTGTGTTTTGAGTTTTACTCAACGATACTAGTACATAAAAATACACAAAGTAGATAGCAAGATAAATTTAATAATCACCCAGATACGGAAATTCATTAATAAATGTTCATCACCCTGCGGTTGGTCGGTGTAGTTAGGCGTGTAAGTTTTTTCAAATAAAAAAATAAAATCCTTTAAGAAATCGTGAAAAAATCGAAAAAACATTCATAAAACATAGAAGTCGAACAAATCTTATTATAATTAAAACAGATTAGGACCGCTTTCCAGTTCCTAGATAAAATATTTAACTCTTGTTTAGCTTCTACCATAGGGTTAAATCGCATCGTATTTGACTGTTCAACCAATTACTATAATTTACCTCGGAACATGCAGGTGGCTCATAATGATAAAAAATATGAGTTTCATTAATGCAAAATAAACGTGTATTATACAAGTTCAGCACATTCAAATTCTTAGTCTTGGTAGTACTTGAGTGTTTTAAATAACTTCAAAACCTGACTGAATACATCTTAATGATGCACCGAATTCATTTTGTAAGAACTCAGTGCAATAAAATGTATAAAATCTCGTAACATGTACTATTCAGCCATATAAAAGATTTGAAAGGAACAAATTAAAAAACGTTAAAAATATTATGCAATAGGTAAGTAAAATCACAGGTAACACACCTGTGATTTTACTTTTTAAAGTTGTTAAACTTCTAGGTATAACATTCTAAAAAACCTCAAATTCATGCAATTTTGAAATTAGAATTGAATCTGTCATTTTAGGAACTCTAGAACACAGTAACATTCAGTTCTAAAAAAAATCAGCTAATAATTTGTTGTTTATTATAACCTAAAAGTTAATAATTCGCTAGTATGGTGTTCAAGAGTACGAAAAACGATATATCCATTCCAATTTCAAGATTGTTTCATTAGAAGGTACAGCTTCTCACCACCGCTTTACCATTCCTGTTCTAATAATGCCCGCACTTAGTTGTTATGTGTTGCTTGCAATAGCAGGCGCATTTAAAAGCATCTGACTGAATTATGTTTAATAATATTATGTAATTATAAATCCTAAAAAGCTATATTAATTAAGACTGTGAAACGTTATAATATTTTTGAAAAATCTGTTCAATGAAATATTATACGTTGTTCGTCGACTTCAGTTTATTTCTTTTTTACGTCCGCCATTTTGAGTTTTGATCACTGTTCTATGAGCTAGACCAAAAAATTTAAACAGAATCGAATTTTTCAATGTTTAGCAAATGGAATATAATTATATACGAAAAACATATATGGCGATAGGTTTGCCATCTGTCACATTTTTTATGTGTTAAGATAGCGAACTATCACACGGTTCTCTTGATGGTTAGAGATAACCGTGGCCTGCAGACACCATAAATGTTATAGATGCGTCGCTGTCCAGAGGCCAGAGTGCTAAGGCTAACGTGCAAGTCTACCGACTTCCCTACCTTCCGGAATGCAGGAGCATTATACTATATTTATGGCTACACAAATAGGTAAGGCGGTGAATCCCTACCCACGGAAGGTACTGCACGGCACTCTATCATTAGTGGTCACACTGCCTAGCCTAAACTCCGGACTAAAACAAGACACTATCAGTATGGCTGCAGGAACAGTAAGGCGGAGGATCCCTAAGCAGACGATTTGCAGTACGGCACTCTGCATAGAAAGGATCTACCAAAATATATCAAGATATACCAAGAAGAAGATAGAGAGGTTACAGGTTCAAATCCCGATTGGGGCGAAATTTTTTCTTTTTTAAAATTTATAAGAAGAAGATGTTGGAACATGTAGGTGTCCTAGTTACGCCTTTGACTTTCTCGTCGGGGATAAGGGCGTCAAGATACTTACCTGTTTAATTTTTTAATATGTTGTAGGAGGTTCTTACTATATCAAAATTTCAGAAAAATCACTGAAAATTTAAAAATCGAAGCCCTAATAACGAAATTGTGGGTAGCAGCTAGTTTAATAAACTATATAAAACAAACTGAAGAAAATGTCTCTATTACATAAACGGTTAAAATTTGATAAAAGAGAAACGATCAAGTTTGTAGACCTCAAATTTTATCGCTTTGATGTTCTTTGAAGTCACACACAAAGCGTTTCGATTTTATATAAATAACCCTTAGAACAGATAAAAGCAAAGACTTTAGATCAAACTAGCATGAAAAGATTATATAATCAAGTTCTTATATAAAAGAAAAATATTTTAGCTAAGAGGCCTTAATAAAATATTATTTTAGAAAATAACTGCGTGAAAGTAGTTTTGAAAACAAAAAAAGCACTATCACAAAAATTATTAAATAAAAAAGCGTACAAAAAGACAAACGATAAAGTTTCATATAGCCTGAGAAAAAAAAATTACATATAGCCTGAGAAATAATGATATAGAAATCTTTTTTAAGCCCCGCCGGAAATAGAAGTATAATAAAAAAAATAACTCATTATTTTGACGTACATATGTGTGCGTTTGCTGTGTAGCATCGTTACTCCTGAACGGATGGACCGATTTTGATACAGTTTATTAAGAAATGGACCTGTCCAATCTAAACTAATCATCGAAGAACCTTATCGGTTTCATGGAATTAGTGGCAAATTTAAGGATGGGCAATTTTTTTTAATTTTCTTAGTATAGGTGTGGACTTTAACAAATAAAATAAAAACGATGTTTTGAGGTAGCCCACTCGTTTTTTAAATAAGTATCGAAATTAATCGAAAGATAAAAATTGGTCAAAACTCGTAGAAATTATCTAAAAATTTATGCATGTTCAATTTTGATTTTATTTAACTTTACTCTAATTTTAAAACAAAAACCTGATAATTTATTTTTTTACTTAAATTTCATTTCAATTGCAATACTGAATTTTAATTGACTTTGAAATAACATAACAAAAATTGAGTGAATTTTTTTCCAGTGGTAGGTACGACCCGAACATAATATGATAGGGGCATAATATAATATTTTGATTGTCGTCTCTGTAGTTTAGCAGTCCGGTGTTGGGGTTTACTTTTTCTGGTACGGTGTGGGAGTTTAGGTCTCGGGTTCAAACTCCGGGTCGAACAACAAAATGAAAATATTTTTTTTTAATTTTTTTAATAGAAACTACTTTGCCAAGGTCTGGATGTGTGCCCGGTTGGCGACAGGTTTTCCACTTATCACATTGTGAGATTTCGTCTAGTCGGTAGTCATGGGTTTGCCTCTGCCGACTTACTCAGGCATGCCGGCCGGCGTAAAGATACTTTTTTTTATATGTTCGCTTTTTACAGAATCACGAAGGCCAACCCTTAAATTACTCTAAAGGTTAGAAACTAAAAGAAAAAATGCAACTTTTGTATTAAGTAATTTCTTAGCTGTGTCTTGTATTTGCGTATTATTCGACTTTGATAAAATCTCTTCAAAATTGTCTACTACAGTAGGCTACTATACTTGAGTGAAAATAAGGGACCGGTGTACTTTAGTGTTAACATTATCTTTACTGAACACTTAGTTAAAGTTTATAAATTTTAAACGGAAACGCTGCTTTTGTTTCAGAACGTGGATAGATGGAATGCAATATAAAAGGGGTGACTTGCTGGTTGCAAGCGTTTGTTATGTACGGAGAACATTAGTGTGGAAGCTCTAGGGATCGTGCCACTACATTACCTGTTTCCAACCAACTTAAGAAACGAGGAGGTTATAAATTCGACTAAACTTTTTGTTGTACGATTGTTACACGATTACTGGGCCAATATCGAAAAGTTTTTGATGGTTCTTGTTTGAAATAGTGGATCATGATTAGGTTGTTTTATATAAACTAGTGAGTGCCTTTTGGTCAAAATTCGATCACAATTAATTTAAGTTATAACTTATTAAATATCGATATAATATATGAAATTCTATTGTTGTTGTTAGTCTCGTTAAAACTCGAGAACCGCTTAACCGATTTGCCTAATTTTGTTTTTGATTTATATTGTGTTACATTTAAGTCCAGGGCAGGTTCAAAAGATAAAAAGGGGAAAACTGTGAAGATACTAGAAAAAATTAACATTTAAATTCTTCGTACACAAACTGAACGGGTGGGACGAAGATCGCCGGGCAGCTAGTAAATTATTAAAATATAATGTTCAAAATTATAAAGGTTCTATTGCTAATTATCTTTTCATAAGAACGCCATCTTCATTTATCAAGGCCAACTTCTTTGTTTTCAAACACTTTCATAGTTTGTTCGCCATCTGTGATCTTTTATCACTATCAATATTTTTGTTTGTATGTGTCAAATGTACGGTAGTAATGTTTTTTTTGTTGATTTAATGCACTTTAAAGTAAAGTATCTTCACGCCGATATCCCCGAAGAAGTAGGCAGAGGTACAACCAAGGCACCCACGACTAGCCGAAGACACTAAGTCTCACAATGTGATAGGTGGCAAGCCTATCGCCAACCGGGCACATTTCCAATCCCGACCAACATTTTTTTTTTCATTAGAAAATTGGAAACATTCAATTTTCTTTGTGTTGACCGACCCGGGATTCGAACCCGGGAACTCATGCAGTCAAGTCCAACACCCGGACCACACCGCTAGACCACAGAGGCGATACATTTGATTTAATGCACTTAAATATAAGCATTATTATTAAAAATATTTGCATTTGCACTCCTCCTACACATAAGCTACAAGTGTGCCAAAGTTTTTGCTTGAAGTATTAATATTATGATTTGACCACCACATATCAGTGGTTTTTGAGATATATTTAATAAAATATTAAGACATACATACCATCCAATTCATAGCCTGGGCCCCACTGTGGAAGGCCCTGAGGGTATCCTTTCGGATCAGTTTTGCCTATGGATATTTTGAGGCTTTTCCACAACTTCATCTTGTCTACATATTTATGTTAAGCACATATCACCACCACCGAAAACAGACCACACACAAATCTGAAAAGAAAACAAAATACGTGTTAATACTATTAGTTTTCATACATTCCAAGCATGCCAGATTTTTGTTTGTTATCTAAATTCTGAAAATACCCTGACATTTTTGTATAAGTAAGTTTTTTTAAAACTGAACCAGCTTGAAAAAAGGAGAACGCTCTCAATTTGTCTGTACATTTTTTAAGTAATAATGAATAAGTAAGTAAGTAAGTATCTTCACGCCCATATCCCCGAAGAGGTAGGCAGAGGTACAACCAAGGCACCCACGACTAGCCGAAGACACTAAGTCCCACAATGTGATGGGTGGCAAGCCTATCGTCAACCGGGCCGGGAATTTGGCCAACATTTCAGCAACTGAGGATTCACCTCCAGTGAAAATAGGTGTAAACGGTAATAAAGGAATTGGAAGTTTCACCACAAGAATTGAATCTTCAGTTGCTAAAATAATTAGAGCATTTGTCGGATTGAGACGAAAGAGTGCAAGTTGAAATTTTGACTAAGATTAAATTTTTATCTTTCTTTAAAATTTGTAGATATTTGTCTTAAGCACAAGGCAAGAAATGCTAATGCTATAATAACCCTGTAAATATAAAATACCAAAAAAATATTCCCCAATTTTATTACATAAAGTTTAATTGTGCCTACCTACGTTTATTCGTTGGTTCGTGTGCCACTAAAAACCTTCCAGACTAATTTCTTTGAGACTTTTAATGTCTGAATGCCACTCATCTCCAAATCCATTATAAATTTCATAAAACTCAGTCAAGTAAAAGCCATAAACGTATATAAATATATATAAAGTTATACTATTCCATAGAGAAATTATATAATTGAAATATTCTGTGTGAGAAAATGTGTAGTCGTAGGCGAGTAGCATAAAAACATTGATGTTATAAAATAAAAGATGGCAGTTCATTTAAGAGTCATTGTTATCAATAGACCGTGTCGTCTTCGAACCGGTGACCTGTGACGACCGGATGAACGAATTACCATTTGAACTCAATATGAGTATGAATTACAATATTCTATCTCACGTTATTTTATTTGAAATTTTCTATCGTCGGCGCTTGTTAAAACTTCCAAATATTCATATTTTCAAACGAAGAAACACGTGCACTGTTTATAAATTATAAATAGCGTACCGGTTTTGCTTATGACAGCATCATCAGGACTTAAACTTGTAATTTTGTTCGTTATTTTATTTTTTATTCGTTCTCTCGTTATTTTGTTCGAGAATTTTTAACGTCTTATTATACTTGTATTAAAGGTATTTTCCTTTGGATCCAAACATTGAAGATATATTGCTCCTAACAATGACCTGATGTCAGATATTGCAAACTCACTATAGTGTACTGATCTCTCTTTCTGAGAGTCTTTTCATGTCAATTAATGAAATCAAAACTAAAATGAACTTACTTTACCATAATGAGTCGACAGTATTTGGAAATGGCATCAGGTCTCTGTTGAGAGTGAACCCTCCAGCAGTATTATATCTTCTTGATCCAAACCCTTTTGAGAATAGCACTATTTGAGTGTCTTAATTGACAGCTTCGTTGGCCTAGGGGTTAGCATTTTTTTTATAGAAGAGGAGGCAAACGAGCAATCGACCACCTGATGGAAAGTGATCACCTGCGCCCACGGACATCCCCAACACCAAGAGTATCGCAGATGCGTTGCCGACTTTTAAGGATCATACATACACATCTAACTCCAACGACCACAGTTTAGGTTCGATTCCCGACAGGCAGGCGTTTGTGTGATGAACATTTAAATATCTGTTTTTTCCGTGTAAGGGGTTTCAATAAATATAATCAGATGTCTATTTAAGTATTTAAATGGATTGTATTTGTTAACTAAAACTTATGAATTGTACACAAGCATATAATTTGGTTACTTTGGTATTAGATTCAGGTTGTGTTACTTGTCCAGGGGTATTTATTAATTTATATTATTTCGAAGCAAAATAAAAAAGGTGCTATTTAGATATAATAACCTCCTGACTATAACTCGATTAAATTTGGTTTTGTTAAATGTGAAGCAATTTTTTTATTAGATTTAATTGTGGTTCATTTAAGACCAGAGTGTGATGAACATTTGTATATTGCGTTTCCGGGTTTGAATGCTTACTAAACATATTCGTGTATCTATTAAACTATTTGTATTTATTAGTTTCGTTAACTAGCACCCATGACACAAGAATATGATTTGCTTACGTTGGAGCTAGTTTCAAGCAGTGTAATTTATCCACGGCTATATATTCATTTATTTTCCCCGTTTTTCCCCGTGTTGGTCCGGGCTTCTTTGCAGAATAGACCATCTGCCTTCCTGCCAGGCAGCTCGTAAAAGGGAGAATAGGCTTACCGTCACTAACACCGTGACGTCTGACTAGGTGGCAGAGTTTCGCAGCGACATACCCGGATTGGTACCACCGTCTTATCTATTCCTGATGCCATAACGTCATTATGTGTTCCGATTCGGAGGGCAAGGTAGCCGGTAAACTTACTTTTGCTCGAAGCCTAACACCCGGCCTCAGGTTGGCAACGCACCATTACCACCTTTGTGTCTCTAGGCGGCGTGAATTTCTTAGCATCAGGAAATCCGTCTGCTTGTTTGCCTACCAATATCATAAAAAAAATTATATTTGATTATTGAATTCAGCATATTATCTAAGAAATATGCTGAAATATTACTTGTGACCTTTGATTATAATTTTAAAATAAAAAGTATAGAAGAAGAAAACCGGAAACAAATGTGTGATAGCAATTGGAAGTTCCAATACCATAACACCAATTTATATAAAAAGTACTAATTGACACTAAAAAAATACAACCTAAATACTTTTTTACTAACAAGCAAACAGTTTGAGTTGTGGACGGTTAAATGTTTTAAAAATTTTATATTTCTTTAGTCTAGCATCATTGAAATGATTAAATTATATAAAATATTTTTTATTGTTTTATTGCTATATTTGTATAGGGATGAAGGTTATGTTGCCAAATAAATAATGAATATATGTTTTTTTAAAAGTATCTTCACGCCCATATCCCCGAAGCGATTGGCAGAGGTACAACCAAGGCACCCACGACTAGCCGAAGACACTAAGTCCCACAATGTGATCGGTGGCAAGCCTATCGCCAACCGGGCACATTTCCAATCCCGACCATTTTTTTCTTTTTATTAGAAAATTGGAAAAATCCAATTATCTGTTTGTTGGTCGACCCGGGATTTGAACCCGGGACCTCATGCAGTCAAGTCCAACACCCGGACCGCTAGACCACAGATTTTTTCTGTAAAAAAAAACTGTAGTAAAGACCACCAGGCGACCAGGTGACCGGGTTGTAGAGTATCGTGCAGCATCTGGCTCGGGTACGAATACTGGTATATTACCTCATCCTGACAATTTTAAGTTCCGGCCTGAATACTACCTGTGGTGGCCAGGGTTGTCCCTTACTGCCAAGAAAGCTTATGTTATTCGCTATCTAAACCATCAAAAAACACAAATAAGATGGGAACAGTATACTGATTAGATGAACTCAAAAGCAAAAGTTTTAAAGATACTTCCTAAAATCATTTCGATTGGCTGAAGTCAAAAGCAAAAGCTAGTATTATAAAATAAGAGAGGCTTTTTATAAACTTATAATACTTTAATCTAAAGTATCCTCCCTAGCGAGACAGTATTGCCAGCTCAATTTACGTTTAATGAATTTCCCTTCGGCGCTTCGGCGCTACATCAGGCCGCTGGTATTTTAAAATTATCACCAAACCCTCCAGGGACTATAAGCAACACTTGTATTTCAGAAATTTTCCACGAAACAAGGCCAAATTACAGCATAATTTCACCGCCATCATGATATGATTTATTTTAAGATACATTTTAAAAACAAAATTAAAATACGACTTGAAAATTTCCATTCAAAAGGTGAAATTAACTCTTGTTGACATTCTATCAACGGTTTAATAAAAAAAAATGAACTCACTCGCACTGTCAAGGCTATTAGAAACCTTAAACACATAACTTTTTAATCCTTCAAGTTGTTCCGGCTGCAGTAGAAAACATAAAAACCTTTAGTCATACGTACGTACACTCAAAAACCATAACCTGTCGTTCTCAAAAGAAGGTTACATATTTAAATAAATGAACAAAACTTATGACTTACTGGAATAGACTAAAGGGATTTGAAAACAATATTGATCGGAGATAAATGCTTTTCTTCACCAGTCAATTGATATGTGTATGTGGATGGATGTAGGTACCCCGGGAGACCAAGGTTGACATTCCACGATCAGGTCACTCGTATATTATCAGAGGGTGGTGTTAAAAGTCTCCAGGACCGGCGTGTTTGTATGAAAAGGATAATGAATGTGAATAATCGAGACAGGTTTGTCAGGATCGTGAGGTCTGACACTCGATACTCTTTGCCTACCCCGTAGGGACTTGGCGTGAAAAAATGTATGTGTGTGCCTAAGTTAATTGATATTTGAAATTACGTAGTGCTTGTGTATAGATGCCACATGTGCTTTTATAGACATTTTAATAGGAAAAATCTCAAAAGCAATTTTCAAAACGCTTTTAACTATTAGGGAAAAAATTACTACGAATCTGCTAAAAGAAAGCAATTTAAGCTTCTAAATACAGAACCGCGCTTAACGCTCATTCTTTTTTAGTTTTTTATCTCATCTTTACTTGTGCTTGGATTTTCTGACAATCTATTTCCGAAATATGAGTTTTGTGAGGATAATGCACTGTATTTTTTAATTAACTATTACAAAAATCTGTTAATCCAATCTTGAGCAGATTAAGGAAGAAACATATTTAAATACTCCTACGCCTACACAAATTGCGTTTATTTTTTTTTTGCTATTTGTTCTTCACAGTTTCGATAAGACTGAACCTTATTTAGTTCTCTTGCAGTCGGTTCTGAACCCATTTTGATCAATTTTATTAGTAGTAGTAGAAGACTAGATAGTTTTTACACATATATTACAACAACCTACGGCGATCGGGTAGATTTAGGTTGATATTTCACTCTAATTTGCTCGGATGTTATTGAGAGCCTTAGGAATCAGTATGATTGTATGAAAAACGTAATGACATGAAAAAAATTACGAATTGCACTCCGCGAGTGCCGCAGAAGTGAAAACTTGAATATTAAATTAAGTTAGGAATTTAGTTAAGTTAGGGAATAATTTTGCACGAGTTGCTATAATTATCAGTATAAATTACTATCATGTTGTAGAATACAGTATTCATTTATTGCGCAATCGTACACAGACATGACAACACGAACATTCACGCAAGCGCCCTGCGCCGTCTTATCGCGCAAGCGCCCTGCGCCGTCTTATTGCGCAAGCGCCCTGCGCTGTCTTACGAATTTTCGATCAGGTCACGTGTCCTGACGCGTGTTTAGAAGTTTTTACCCTTTCCAAAAAAAGAGCGTAACGCCGCTAAAGAAGTTTTCACTTCCAAAAGCTAGACATATCTGCAGAAATCATAAGATCTAATGCTAATTTTCTACCAATGAGCTATTTGCATTTGATATACCTTGCATATATCCCTTTCTGCCACAGCTTGCATTGGTATACTCGGCGTTGATATTTCGAGTAATGTTCAATTTCGTGGTCATCTGGAGACGAAGGCTAAAATAGCCTCTAAAAAACTTGGTGTGCTCAGTAAAGCGAGACAGTATTTCAAGCCGGCCCATCACTTACAACTATATAAAGCGCAAATTCGGCCTCATATGGAGTACTGTTCTCAACTCTGGGCAGGGGCTCCACAGTACCAGCTCCTGCCGTTTGATCGCATTCAACGTAGAGCAATTCGAATTGTCAATGACCGGGCAATTACCAATCGGCTTGATTCCTTGGCGTTGCGTAGAGATATTGGGTCACTTAGTGTTCTCTACCGCATCTATCATGGGGAATGCTCTGAGGAGTTGTTTAGTTTGTTTCCAGCCGCTGATTTCCACCTTCGGACATCGCGTCAGAGCTTAAGGTATCATGCCCATCATCTCGATGCGTGGCGGTCTACAACTGTGCGATTCCGAAGACATTTTT